>JAZHYW010005855.1:0-143152 GCA_037355805.1 Ixodes ricinus
CAAACTCAAGTGCACTGCCGGCATGCAAACGGCACATAGTCGGGTGCGAGAAACGGGACGCTGAAGTGCTGTCGTGTTGACGGTATGCTATTTGTGTATTAAGTACGCTCCGATTGCAGCGCTGGCAAAACGGTTCTCTCGTTTGCACAAACTAGTCTACTTTAAAATATAAACGACACATTTTTGGTATGCACTTTAGAAGATGTCTATGTTTATGAGCCTCACTTACAACTAATACATGAAAAATGCCTTTCGGCAGCATGCAACTTTTTTTTTATCGCAACATAACACCAAATTGATCAACTAAAATTCTTTGATGCAGCTGGCCTACTGACAGTGAGGACTCATTGAAATTTAGTTCCGGCACTCAAACGAAACGAGGCAAAGATATGCTTCGATTTATGAATTCTGTTTATTAGACAGAGAAGTTACGCATCCTTTCATTTTAGGAAAAAGCAGCATTTGAAAAACAAAAGGCAACGCTGCATTACTTGGGCACTTCCAAGTGAAGTAATACTGATTCTGTGAACAATATATACTCGTGAAGTAAATATACATAATGATAAAAAAAGTCTGAAGAGCTGAAAAATCCGATAAAGCAGTCGTTTCATAAGTTTTTTTCTCCAAATATCTGCCTTTTACTAAACCTTTCCTGCTCTTCAAACTTTATGGATCGTTCCAGGAGAAGCGGTCTACTGAACTACTTTTGAGAGCTTGTGCAGATTTTGAGTTTTGTTTGCCTGGTTAATTTTCAGCAGTTTGCAGTACTGACGCATTCACATCGCAACATAGGAGTGCAAAACGTGTGCCATGACTTCCACTTTGCTTTCATGGCAAGGAAATGATAAGTGGAAATTGTCCAGGACATGCTCAATGGTTATGTCGTATGCATGTTTCTCACTTGCATGCTTCTGAAATATTTTCTCTGTTTCATATAAAAATCCAAACACAGCAGCATTGGGATGCAGCAGTCCCCCTTGCGCCTTGCAAACTACTAGAGCTGCTTCAGGTCTTGTACACAATGCAGCGCTAGTTGTGGCTGTTAGCCCAGTCTTGCACACTGAGTAGCTTGTGTTTTCTAGCAGTTTCTTGCACAGAAACCCTGCTACATGATAAATTATGAATTCAATGACAGTGGCTGATGCAGGTGCACCATCAAATAGATTCAACCTCATCTTCAACACAACCGTCAAGTTTTCTTTTGAGCTCTTCAAGTCGCAACTCGCACGGAACATCTTCCTTAAATGTTGTGGTTAAATCAGACAAGCTTAGGAGACGCAGCTCTTCAGTGGCCATGAACTTGACAGTTCCCGTACTTGGGCGGCTTCACAAGACTGTTAATACAAAGCACGTTATACAGTTGCAAAAACGTAGGCATGCAGGGATGTTGGTTTGTTCACATGCTTGACGTATCACTCCGAAAAAGTTTTTGAGGACATCGTGATTAAACTTTGCAGTTAACACAAGCTTGAAGTTGCATTTCGTTAGCAGATACTCCGAAAGGTGAATTGTTGAGAGAATTGTCACCCACAGCCCCTCAGCAGTCGATTGAGATAAAAAGTTTTAAGGACTAATTCTTCCTGCCTTGAGTTCTTTCTCCCAATCATTGAGCCGTTTCGAGGAGGATTCAAGTTCTCTAAAATCTTTGCCACATAGCTTCTAGACCTTCCTTTGGGTACCTATGATTTAGCGCATCGAAAAGGTAATTCATCCGCACTGTAAAGTCAATTGTGCCTTGGACATTTCCAAGCCCAACAGTTCCTCTGTTAAAGTAAAACTCCAGACCTTTTGCAGCACTGAGGCTGAATACCTGAGTTTGCAAGCTTGACCCGCATTTTTTCAATGTTCAAAGGGTATAAATGAGAAACTGTCAGCTTTGGACAAGCCCTTGCCTTGCCTTCAGCCTTCGTATCTTCTGCATAAAGTTTGTCATAGTGCGACCAAAAGACACAGGCACCGTTAACACAAAGCACTTTCTGCTTCAAAAGGCGATTCCGTACACACTTGATAAGGTGCGTGCATCTGAGAAAACAAAACCTTTCGGTCTTCACATGCAGGATTGACAAAGCTGTTCTTTGCACCCTCTAACGCTCCTGTCACACAAAACTATTTCCACATCGATTGGTTCGTTGCAGCACCGTCACAAACAATTGCATCCACGAATGCGGCATCCTCGAGGGGGAGAACAGCCTTTAGGATGAGCTGTGCCAACACAGTCCCTCTTGTAGGGCCACGACTGGCAAAAACAGCAACAGGTTGAGAGTAGCTCTTGCCAATAGAGTGAAATGTAAACACTAGTCCATGATCTGCCAGTTGGTTTGGTGCTTCCACTTCCTTTCCAAAGTCTGCATGGCCTGTATACGTGATAGTCTTTGCATTCACCCTCATCTCCTTTCGGACGTGGATCTCATCGAACATAAGAATCCTATGCCTCTTAGAAGTGTCTCTTGTTGGCAGCTTTTTCCTGAAAGCAGAAAAAAGCAAGTGTCAAAGCCACACTTTACACGAACCATAGATAAGTATTTCCTTACCATTGATACACAAGGAAGCGGCAGGATGTTGTTGTCTCTTAAGAAGGATACGCTGACGGGCTGCGGATGTGCAAGAGCAGACACAGCAAGAGCCAATGCTCAGTGTAACGTCTGTTTTTCTTGTTTGTGCATTTGGTGGCTGCTATGAGCCCTTTTATGGCTGTTGCTTGCGCTTTGGGGATATGCAGACCACTCAGTTTGTCCTCCAGAGCTTTAAAAGAAATTCTGGACAACTTTGCTTGAGTGTCTTTCAGCTGGCAGGTAAGTGTCTGCACTCTCTTTGCTAGACGATCAACCGATTTCTTCAATGCATACTGGGCTCTTCTGAAAGCAAGCATGTTGCTGTTCTGGGCAGTGGTCAGGCAAATATATCGGGGGCGTCTTTTTTTCCTGGTCTCGTCCAGCATGCGTTTTTCATGAATCTAAAGTGTTGTCACAAGGCACTGGCAGTGTGAGCACGCACTTTCACTGTCCTTGAGCAATAAGGCACATTGCTGGTGTCGCCACCGACCTGCGACATCAACAAAAGCACCTGCTGGGTGGACATTTGGATGATTTAATGCTTGATCCATTGGCGCACAATCTGGTCTGGTGCAAATCCGTGACCAACTTTTCAACATCTTCAACACAGTAACATCACCAGAAAGATATAGGAATTCTAGCAAGACCAAGAAATGCCAACTGCACTGTGGCACTGGGCATGACATGCACTTGAAACGCCATGCTCAGTGCCACACTGCGGGCACCAGGATCTCCCTGTAGGTCGCAACAATTGGCTCTCCAGGTGCTCTGCGGGGAAAGCAAACACGTTGGTCACTTTCTGAATGTGAATGATACTACAGCTGAATAAGCAGGTCTTTTGCCTCATTCGGCAGTGGCATCATTTATAGGTACTTCTGAGGGAGAGAAGTTGGAAAGGGCGCAGCACAGCTTTACCATCATTTCAACCGCTGGCAGATCATCACCAGGCCGGCATGCAACAAAGTCGAGTGCTCTTCAGAATCGCAAACTTCTTGTGCACCAACCCGATGACCTTCTCAACGTGTATTCTTACGTTGGCAAGCTTCCTTGTCGTCTCCACATCTGATACACTCAACTGCTGCTTGCCCTTCTTAAATGCAGGTATATGGAGCTTCGCACGATGAAGTCCGACACTGTCGGAAATATCAAAACCACGGTCTGCTAAGACAACATCTCCCGGTTGCGCCTTGTCAAGGATCCCCTTGTGTTCTGTGACATGTTTGTCGCTTGTTCTGCCCCCATTCTTCTTATATGAATGTGATGGTCCGCTGTGGCACTATACCTATCAAGAATTCGGCAGTGTTGCTTGATTTATTCTAGGACCACATCTGTGCTCTTGGGAGCAAGGATGAGGGCCGTGCTGTGCTAAGAACTGTGAGAAGCAGGAGCTCAAGAGACTGCGCAGTTCATGAACTGTCATGCCAGTGGACCGGAAAGAGTTTTACGCACTTCTGCGGGGAGCTTCATTGGCACCAAAGGTGCTGACGAGGACCTTGGGTGTCACAGCACCTCAGTCCTTGCGGAAGTGCCAGCCTGGTCGCAACGATGACGACGAGGGGCTCCCAGTTGTCGCTGGCCTCCCTAGACGGCAGGACTGCCAGAGAGGCTAGATCGACGACGGACTCCTTGGTGGTGCTGCCGCTGCTGGTGTAAGGTACTGCCAGAGCGGCCTGCAGAGGGCCCGCGACGGCATGGCTTTGGCAGGTCTGGAACTGAGATACAAGGCCTTGCCTCAGAGCCTTCCCCCTGTCCAACAGGCGCACGGGAAGGTGGGCAGGAACCTGCCCGCCACCTTCTGGCTGTAACCCCGCCGAGCCCGGCTGAGAACCGTCGGAGCTCGACCCAGAGTCTGAGTGCCAGAGTCGGCGTCTGGCTCCGGTTCTGACTCCATCGATGCAAGGCATATATTGTGGAGCACTACACACTCCGTTATAATGGTGGTGGCTGTTGTTGGATGGTAATACAGAGCATGGTATCTTTGCGGACACCGGAATCTGGATTTCAACAGCCCAATGCAGCGCTCCACAACGGACCTCATTGAGGAATGTGCCTTGTTAAACCGGCCGCTGGTGGTAAAGGTTGTGTGCGCCCCAGGGACAGGGGTGATGGGCCAAGGTTCCAAGGCGTAGCCGCTGTCTCCTGCACAATCGTACAAAGAAATGTTCTAATATTGTTTTATTTACTGGGAGGGCCAAAAAAGAACACCTTTGTGCAGCAACCACTTCCTGGCTATGTACATAGTGCATGCACAAGTAACAATTTTAGAAGCATCAGTTTATACAGTATCGTAGCCTATAATCCGGGTTTAGCGGCATGCATGGATTTAACAATTTGAGCGTGCTCATCAAGCAGAAACCTGCCATCGTCGACGAGCCGGCCTTGCTCGAAGTTGTCGCGGAGCCAGAAGAAGCGCCAGGCAAAGGAGCCGTGCACTGTTCCTGGGTAGCATGTGTCGATGCACATTACCCGGTAGTGGGCGTCACAGACCTGTTGTAGGCATCGGATATATGTACTTAGTAGTTTCCGAATGACCTAGCAAAGGATACCGTTAGGCAGGGCCAATTCCAGCCTTAAGCAGTGTTTGCAAACTAAGAACTAGCACAAAAAGAAGAAATCCGCAACTGAGGTGATTGTAGGAAATAATGCACAATACATAACGAGAAGGAACTGGCTGCATGGAGACACAAAATGTGCCTCGGACTAGCTGTGTAAAGTACGTACGCACAGCATGGAAGGGAAAAAAAAGAGGGAGAGGCAGTGTCGAGCCTACCCCCCCTCCCCACAGTAGTCCCCTCCGTGAAACCCACGTTTGTATAGTTGGACAAAAAAATGAGCAACCCTTTATGCCTACCCTGCATCCGCATCGTCTTGCAATGTAAGTTCCGTTCAGAGGTTACCACCACCACGCTAAGGGCATAGCAATGCTTCCTGCACCAATACGCAGCCTTCGTGACGGTGGGGTCATACTTGGACGGGCCGACGATGCTGATCATCGTCCCGTCGATGCACCCGATGACACCCAGAACCCTGCCGAGTAGTTGGAAGCCCCTCTCCAAGTTGTCTCTCTCGCTTGCCGTTTGGGGGAAGTGGATCCAGCCATGTTTGATTCCCAGACGGTGCACAATAGTAGCGTTGGACACGGCCCGCAAGGCGATGCTGACCATGCCTTGATCCCGTGCTATGTGCTCGTCACCATGCCTTGGAAGCTCCCTGTGGCGTAAAACCGAAGGGCGCACGGCACTTGGTCCTCCCTCTCCTAGGTACTGCGGCTAACTATAGCCGCGGTTAGCGCGTCGAGCAAATGGGCCCTGTTCTCGGACGCCGCTGCAACCTCGCCCTTCTAAGCCTAGTACAAGCGGCCTCCTCTGCTTGGGTTGTTCCCTTGCCTGCCACGTCATGGAGCCTTTTTTTTTTTGGACACCGCCAGGAAAGCTTGTTCACAAGATAACCCACGGTTCATGTGTTATGAATAAGTTTGCTGACCACTGTACACACACCGTGTGACACTGTTCACGACATCTGCTCTTCTTTGTGTTTTACTTGTGCATAATTTGATAAACATCAAGTTTCGCTCTGCTGTTGGAGCTACGAATGAGAACTTTCCACCACACTAGAGTTGGCAGCTGTTCGATTATGGAGCCTTTTTTTGGACACCGCCAGGAAAGCTCGTTCACAAGATAACCCACGGTTCATGTGTTACGAATAAGTTTGCTGACCACTGTACACACACTGTGTGACACTGTTCACGACATCTGCTCTTCTTTGTGTTTTACTTGTGCATAATTTGATAAACATCAAATTTCGCTCTGCTGTTGGAGCTCCGAATGAGAACTGTCCACCACACTAGAGTTGGCAGCTGTTCGATTACGAGAGAAAACATAAAACAAACTTGTGGATTGCTAGCTCATGCTAACTGTGTCGTGTTGTTTACATCAACAAGAACAGAAAGGGACTTTTTATGTGGCCTTGCCATACCAACATTAGCCACCATGACCCAAGCTATTCAATGTACTCCAATTAGCATTGGTGTTATGTATCCCACAGTTTAAGAAGCCGTGTCTTAAAAATAAATTTATAGACGTAGCATACCACACTGGCTATTGTATCATAAAATTGTGTTCATAAGCATGTCTACAATTTAGTTTCTCTAAGACTTCCAGCTTGTATTATTAGGGCAGAATCATTAACAGGAACCAACCTCAAACACGTGCACGTAGGACTCCTCGGTCCTGCTTGTGGCGTGGATGCAGATCAGGGGCAGCATCTTCTGTGCATTGGCCGCGATGCCACGCCAGCCGTTGAGGGTGTAAAGCTGTGTGTAGATCTTCGGTGTCACAAAGAATGTTTCATCACCGAGCACAGTTGTGCTGTCACACAGGAGCTTTATGTTCTCTGCTGTGCCAAGGATGAGGAAGTGTGTCCCCTGTGCCGACCCTTGGTACAGCAGGAAGTCCTGGTCGTCCAGGGTCTGGTCGTAGGGGCTTGCAATGTTAACATCCTCTGCACAGGTCGGTTCAGTAGGACGCATGGCATTTCGGGCCCTCCTTATCGTTTGGAGCAGCGCCCTGCGGCTGGGCAACGCCAGGGCGACCTCGTTGTCCATCGTTGCAAACTTATTCTGCAGGGCATAATGTTATCACATCTAGCACATGTTGGCAAGAAATCTTTACAGGCGGGAGAAAAGTTATAATAATACTACTACTCAGAGCTTTAATCTGTCCCAAATAGCTTGAAGTCCTTAGCAGGTTTAGACTTGCACGTAGTGAAAGACAAGTAGGACTGAAATTTGTACATACTGCACAATGAGCATTACTATAACACTGTTCTTGAAATTTGCAAACGTGCAAAAAAAAGTCTGTCAGGATTAAAAATCTTTTCATACATGAGCTGCATTCATAGGAGAAAGTTGTGGATCTATTTTGTTGCTGGGGGACATAAATGAATGTTTTACTCAATAACACAGGGGAATCGCTGACAGTGTTGAGCAACTTATGTCAGAACGCCATGTCATGAACTAGTCGTCTATCCGTAAGATGCAAAAGGTCCAGAGTATCCTAAAGACTCGCGTAATCATAAAAAACCTCTCCGCTCAATGTGGCGATCATAGAAAGTTCTTACAAATTGTCTCTGTCTGTACCACGTGGTCTGTACTTACTATAACTTGAATGTTTGGGTGACGCTCAGGGAATTCCATATCATAGTTATAGTTTCACCCCATTGCTTACATCCCTAACTTCAAAACAGAAAATCGGGTGAACTAGCAGTTTGCACTTGCTTTCATTTCAAGGAGACCATCAAGGCATTTTCGTTCTCGGTGTGATAGCACTGAACACTACAGGCGATCTGATAGTTCTTAGCAGGGCTCTCGAAGAGAATCGGAAGTCTCAACGTCTAGTTTGTTCCAGACTTTGAAGGGATCCAGTTCCTCGCCGCTCTTTGTGAAGTTAGTCTGGTATGGGTTCCCACTTTTGTCGGTTCAAAGGTATATCGGGAAATCGGTGATGTGCACACCACATCGGCAAGGAAGATAGAAGACGAGGATCTTACGAGATCAGCTCCGAGTAAGCCTGTATCGTTCCAGTTTATTATTGCCATTTTTACTTTATATATAGCTAAAAGAACTTAGCGGTTAGACCAATACGATTATAGCGTTCATTTTGATACCCTTATCTTCAAAATAGCTTATTGGGTTTTCATGAAATCAGCGTTTTGAATCTTTGTTGACATCGCGGCCATTTTAGCCGAGGTACCCGATTTCAGGCGCTGATTTCAGGATAGAATAGAACTGATCACTGCAATTTATTACTAAACCTGTGATCACTACACCCTAACATCATGGATAGGACAATTTCTAACCAATCGTACTCAGCATACTGTGATTAACAACCAGTCGTCAGCTTATTCTCCTGTATCATCCGGAGTCCCCCAGGGCAGTGTTCTCGGACCTCTGTTTTTTTTAACATTTGTAAATGACCTACCAGATCGCACAACATCCTGTATTCGACTCTTTGCTGATGACTGCGTAATTTACCGATCTGTATCTAACCTGAACGATAACATAACCCTACAAGCTGACCTTAACCTAATAGCCGACTGGTGTAAACAGTGGAAAATGACAATTAACTTTTCGAAAACAAATCTCGTTTCCTTCACGCGTGCTCATAGTCCTCTCTCTTTCACTTACACCATGTGCAGCCAGGTAATTACCAAGTGTCCATCTTACAAATATCTGGGTGTTCACTTATCTGACGATCTCTCATGGAACACGCATATAACACACGTCCTGTCTAATGCTAACCGCTCTCTTGGCTATCTCTGACGGAATATAAAACTAGCACCATCATCAGTTAAACAACTAGCCTACACTACACTCGTAAGATCTGCAACTTGAATACGCGTCATCCATCTGGTCCCCTTGGCAGCATTCATTGATAACAAACATAGAGGCACTTCAAAATCGCACAATCAGATTCATTTTTTCAGATTACTCACGAGACACCACCATCAGTTCTTTACGAATGAAAGCTAACCTTGATCTGCTCTCATCCAAAAGGAAATTATCACGCCTGTCTCTTTTTCACAAGATTTACTATCATAACCATGACATCAGAACTTCACTTTATCCCCAGCCACTCACATATTTCCTCACATTGATAACGTCTGTAAAGTTCGTCCAATTTTCGCCTCGTCAGTTTCGTTTCTTAACTCCACCTTGCCATTCACAATAACGGACTGGAATAGCCTGCCTAACAGTATCGTGACCCAGACAGATTATAATACATTCATATCCCAACTGACCATCCATCTGCATTTGCACTTATAGCAAAGTCAACTCGTGTTTCTAGAAATGTTTTATTTGCATATTTTTTTGTTTAATCAGCTGTTTTTCCCTAAAAATGTTTTGAGTGTTTATTTTTTTCCTGTTTTTGCTGCTTTATATAACAATGTTTTCCAGCATGTAACCCACTTTTTTGTTTGTTCCTTTATATAATGTTTCTTCAGCAGTTACTCCCACCTTGTGTAATGCCCGCAAGGGCCTTCAAGGTTTAATAAATGATGATGATGATGACATAACAGAGTTGGTTCGTTCCTTCTGTGGCAGTTCGTTCACCTGCAGCTAGAGTGGCCAGACACTGAACTTCGATGACTCATACAGAGGTCACCATCAGTGTTCCATGTGACACTGTAATGTCGCTTGGTGTCAGTGGCAACTCATTGTAGGTCTTGCTAAATGTGATGTCCCCAGCATCAAGCGACACCTTCTTTGGTTTTAGCGACACTGAGCTTTTTGGATCCTCTAGGATGTCACGGCACTGACTTTCAATGTCAAGGGTAATAAAAAAAGTGCCGTTTTTGGCAAGTTCGAAATTGTGTGCCTGCTTTCACAATCAGAACAGAAAATGTCATTGTCCTGATCATTGGGAACTCCAAGATACAGCATAGTATCTGGGCAGTAGAAATGGAGATTAGCTAGCTTTTTACACCCTGAAAACTGCTTATAAAACAGATACTTTGACATTAGAAACAATGTTCCTTCCGGCAGATGTGTTTCAATTACCTGAAGCAGGCTTTCGGTCGCTTCTTTTGTACCATGGCGGCACAGGCTATGGCCCGTTACCAGCAGGAGGCTTTCACCTTGGCTGATTCGACAGCCAGGATATAGCTTGTCATCCTGGAAACGGGAAAAAAAGCATTACTATATTTATTTATTTATTCAAAATACCTCAAAGGCCCGGTGGGCATTACATGAGGGGGTTATTTTCCAACAAAGGCATATAGTACAACGCAAAAACATTGAAACAAAAGAATAACTGAAATTAGAACATATTGGTGTGCGACAAATGACGACAATAAGCACAGGACAATAACTAAGAGTAGTTAAATCAGTCATGGGAAACACTTTGGGACAAAATAACATAATACAATGCTAATAATAACGGAGCACCGAAGAATGTCAGCTTGCATACTAGCCTGGGATGAGAAAGAAGTTAGTAAGTGCGCTGCGAAACATTTTTGCATCAGATATGGTGACAATGTCGTCGGGAAGACCGTTCCAGTGTTTGATGGCTTGAGGAAGTGCTCAGTTATTAAATGCTAACGTTGAACCAAAAAGGCGGTTAAAGCTTTTGCTGTTATTTTGACGATGTGACACTCTATTCGGTAGTTCTAAAAGTGATGAGCTGGAAAGACCGGGGTTATAATGCAACCGATGAAGTAAGCAAAGAAGTGCGATTAGTCGACGAGTCTCGAGGGGATGAATAGAGTTATTTTGCTTAAGAAGGGAGACGCTGGTAAATCGGGAATAAGATGATGATATGAATCGGGCGGCACGGTTTTGCACAGATTCTAACTGGTTAATTAAGTACTTCTGATGAGGATTCCACATAGGTGAAGCGTATTCTAGTTTTGGGCGTACGTAGGTATTATAGGCTAGATGGCGTAGCTGCGCGGGTGCGGCTTTTAGGTTTCGCTTTAGTTACCCGAGAGTATGTGACGGTTCAGCAGTTGTAATGTTAATGTGGGTGACCCAAGACAGATTCGAGGTCAGATGCACGCCGAGGTACTTGTAAGATGAGACAGCAGGTAGAGAAGCGTTATTTAGGGCATAACAGAAAGATGAGACTGAGCGTTTCCTAGTGAATGAAACCAGATTACACTTATTTTCGTTTAGTTGCATTTCCCATTTTACACACCAGTCGAGGACCTTGTTAATATCACTTTGTAGGATGTCATGGTCAGTTTGGTTGTTAATTTTTCTATACAACACAATCGTCTGCGAAAAGCCGGATTGTAGATGACACGGTGTTTGGAAGATCGTTAATGTAAATCAGAAAAGAAGGGGCCCAAGGACTGTGCCTTGTGGGACACCAGAGGTTACATCGGTAGTCGTAGAGTGAAAGTTGCCAACCACAGTAAATTGCTGTCTAAGGGTTAAAAAGTTACGTAACCAAGAGAGCGTGAGGGAATCAAGGTTTAGAGCAGAAAGTTTGGATATTAGGCGACAGTGGGGTACCCGGTCAAATGCTTTAGAGAAGTCTATTAATTAGTAAGTAGAAATGCTATTGCAGCATTTCTACAATTACTGCTGAGCTCCTTGCACTCCATCGCGATATCCTTTCTCTGTTAAGCATCACGGTTTAGGACATACGTTGAAGCTTTCTAGGCCACTTCCCAAAAAATGTGTCGAGCTTTTCTATATGTATTCACAATAACTTTACATACAAGTACTTTCCAAAACTTGTCAGTTTTATCCGAAAAGGAAGAAGCATAATCATAAGGCAGTTCCTTAATCCCCTATTGAAAATTAAGGGGTTCTAATTGGAAACCCTTCAGAAGTTCAAAATTCTAACTGGTTCCTATTGGGTTTTTGTACAAAACTTAGCTGGTACCAATGGTATTTTTCAGCTGGACCCTACTAAAGATCATAGGGTTCTAATTGGAAACTCATCAGGTTCCAATTAGAAGTCAAAAACCTAAATGGCTTATTTGAACCCTAACGAGGTTTTTTGTCCAAACACCTAAGACTAAGGCTATATGCACGATGTTGTGCATCTTGACCGGAATTGGCTATACGCAAGGTGTGGAGAGCTCATGCCGGACAGTGCGTGTTTCACTGGGAGCTTGTTAACCCCCCCCCCCCCCGGCCTGCGCTCACGCCGAAGGCGACAGTATGCGGCTGGTAATTTGCGGCGTCCAGCCAGCAAACCAAGCCCCACTGTCCCTCATGCACCTCCGAAAATGGAGTCCCATACCATTTAGTTAAGCAAAGTTTGTCGAAAACATTAGTTTTTTTTCAGTGTTAATCATAAAAAAGAAATGTAAATATTGCCAAATGCCTCAACAAAACACAATGTTAGGGAGAGAAAAAAAGAAAAAAGGTCAGCCCACACTGGGAATTGAATCTGGGTCCGCTGCAAGGAAGGCAGATGTGTTACCACTATGCTGCGCTACAGCTTTGAAAATCTTGTCTTGACAGTCGGTTTCATACGAGAACCAAAAACTTTCACGTCGTGCATATAGCCACTTCCGGTCGACGTGCACGACGTCGTGCGTACAGCCTTAGTCAACACCTAATTGGTACCAATGGAATTTTTCAACTGGGTTGCTTAGAGCACTAGTGGTGTAAATATATGTGGACCATGCCCTTTGCCCCGCAGGCGGCACCTTTGAAAGCAGGTGTTTGGAGAGTGGCGTCTCCACGGACCCCGAGCTCCGCAGGGGCGCCTGCACCTTAGGTGCTAGGTGCTTGGTGAGTAGCGTCACCATGGACCCCAGCCACATTGCTACATTACGGACCCTGAGTAAAAAGTAGGTAAGACCCACCCACGTCTGGCTGTGCGTGGCGAGCCCGTGTCCAGGGAAAAGGGCATCCTGGTGGTTGAGCCGAGCCCGGGGTCGGTTTGGACCCTTCGGGGCCCCCGGGCGAGGCAACACACCACTTTGGCCCCTGCTCCCTGTAGACGGGTGTCCTGGTAAGGCCCGGCCAGGATGATCCAGTCAGTCGCCTTTTCTCCTACTACCCCCTCTCTTCTTTTACTTATAAATCTCTCCCTATTCTTCATCCCACCTCCCTTACGCCCTTTTTCATCTCCTTTGGCGGCAAGGGCCAACCTTGTGTGGTAATGAATAGTCTAAATTCTAACCACGCTTGGGTATAGCACCCGGGCAAGTGCTAATGGCTCAACGGTACCAGCAAAGCCCTATTTGTTATGGGCTGTTGACCATTCCCTCTGTTGGGCTCGGTGGTCGGTGGCACACCACGGGTGCTGAATTTTTCTGCCATTCTTATGGGTTCCAAAGCTAAATCTTTTCTAGATCGGCCCTTGAAAAGGGGTCGAACCAAAGAAACATAAAAAAAGCAAGCCCTACAATGCCAGTTATTACCTTCCCAAAGTTTCTGGTAATGCACTCGGAGAACGACAACCAACCACTCTCGAAACTTTCACCTTTTTTGGTTGCAAAGACCCTAGAGAATGTGATAGGAAAAGACTTCAAAGCGAAAAGCTTCCCACTTGCGACCTGCTTGTGGAAGTTACTACTGCGAAGCAGAGTACGCTACTTCTGGTTCTCAAGGAAGTAAGGGAATACAAAGTATCTGTGACCCCACACCGTTCACTCAACAGCACGCAGGGTGTCATCTCCAAAGATGACCTTCTCGAAATCCCCACTGACGAGATCGTTGAGGGAGTTTCAGGTCAGGGTGTCGTTTCTGTGCCACGTATTACCCTCCGGCGTGATGGTGAAGAGCGACACACAAAACATTTAGTATTAACCTTCGTCTCGACTACGCTTCCTCAAACAGTCAAGGCCGGGTATTTAAACTGTAGGGTTCGGCCCTACATCTCAAATCCAAGGCGTTGCTTCCGTTGCCAACGCTTTGGACACGGAACAGCCTCTTGCAGGGGAAAGGCTACCTGTGCCAAGTGTGCAAGAAACGACCACCCCACCGATAACTGTTGTAACAACGCTACTATTTGTGTCAACTGTCAGGGACCTCACCCGGCATACTCTCGCAGCTGTCCTGTGTGGAAAAGAGAGAAGGAAGTTATTTCCCTGAAAGTCAAAGAAAATATTTCCTACACAGAAGCAAGAAAACGACACTCATTTTTATCCCAAGGTTCGTTCGCCGAGGCCGCGCGCAGGGGACTTGCGCGGTCAACGGTGTCAGCAGGAACACAGACGTCGACGGACGACCTGTGTGTCCTCCCCAAGTCCCCCTCAACCTCACCTGGAGTGGTACAAGCCACTCCCTCACTGACCGAAGGGAGGACCCTGGTCTGCCAGGGTCCACCCAAGCGCAGAGGTGTGGACCCCCTGCGCCCGCTAAAACCCAGCAGCCTCGAGGTCGGGGAATTTCTCCTCGCACCTCTGAAGGCGCCCGGAAACTCGGTGAGCCGTCGGGGTCGCAGGCCCGTAAGGATCAGCCTGCGGCAACCCCGGTGAACCAATGGACGAGAGTGGGTCGAAGTCCGACGAGGACAGACTCCACTCAAGTTCGGAGTCCCTACTCTCAGCCTCCGGTGGTACCACCAGCAGGCCGAAAGATACGGCTAAAAAGAAAAATGCTCCCCGCATCAAAATAGATTTTAAGGTCTAGTTAAACATATACTCTTAAGATATATATATATATATTTTTTTTCCTGTTTGTGTGATGGCAGAAACAGTTCTCCAGTGGAACTGCAGAGGCTTACTCCGGAACTATGACGACGTTTACTCTCTACTAGATCTTCATCACCCACTAGCGTTTTGCCTTCAGGAGACTCATTTGAACAATAATCATACTAACATCCTACCGCGCTTCCAGGTTTTTCGTAGGGACCATCTCCACTCATCCCACACCTCTGGTGGTGTAGCTATAATTGTTGCAAAGTCTACCCCTTGTGTCGAGGTACCACTTAATACCACATTAGAGGCTGTGGCAGTTCGCATCTTGTCTGATCGACTGATAACTGTTTGTTCTGTGTATATTCCTCCAAGCTACACCTTATCTCGCAGAGAGCTAGAATCTCTTTATGACGAACTCCCCCAACCAGCTCTAATCCTAGGAGATTTCAATGCTCATAACCCTATGTGGGGCAGTGGACGACGTGACACACGTGGCTCGATGATTGAGTGTTTTCTTTCTTCTACTGCTTTATGCCTGTTAAACAAACTAGAGCCTACATATTTCAGCGTTCCAACTCGTTCGTTCACATCCATTGATCTGTCACTAAGTGACCCAACATTATTCCCCCTTTTTTCATGGGCTAGCTTTGATCCCAACCCATATGGAAGCGACCATTTTCCCATAATTTTAAACCGCATCAATCCACCCGCTACACTATCCACACGAACACCCCGTTGGAAGTTCGAAGAGGCAAACTGGGGTACTTTTAGTGAGGCTACTCAGCTCGCTTGCACATCATTTGACAATCTGTCTGTCAATCAAATCACCAGTCTGCTTAGTAGTCACATTCTTCATGCTGCAATGATAGCTATCCCCATGACCTCGTCTCACCTACCCCATCGTCCTAAACCATGGTGGAATGCCGACTGTGACAAATCGAAAAGAAAGCAAAACAGAGCCTGGGGGATTTTCAGACGTTACCCAACGCAAACTAACCTGATCAAATTTAAACAAATGAAGGCTCGTGCGAGATACATACGCCGCCAGTCTAAACGTCGAAGCTTTCAAAGATACGCATCCTCGATTAACAGCACTGCCACTAGCAAAGAAGTGTGGGATAAAATTCATAAAGTCAATGGAAACTACCGTGCTTTCTCAGTACCGCTTCTTTCTGCAAATGGACTGTGCCCCGAGAGCCTTGAACAGCAGGCAGATCTCCTTGGGGAACACTTTCAACGTGTTTCTAGTTCCGAGCACTCTTCAGCTGCTTTTCTGAAACACAAGACTCGGGCAGAGCTGCAGTCTGTTCGAACATCCGGTGGTGCTCGAGAAGCTTACAACTCGCGCCTTATGCTGAGTGAGCTGGAACAGGTGCTGCATGAAGTCAAACCTACAGCTGCCGGACCAGATGGAATTCATTATTACATGCTTACACATCTCCACCCTCTACACTTGACATAGTCCTGTATTTGTTTAATCGCATTTGGCAAGAGAGCACATTTCCATCCTCATGGAGAGTGGCCACTGTTATCCTTTTGCTAAAGCCTGGAAAAAATGCATCGTGCGCGACCAGTTATCGCCCAATAGCGCTAACAAGCTGTCTTAGTAAGACTCTGGAGAGAGTGTTTAACAAACGACTCATGTATTTTTTGGAAAAAGAAAATATCCTTGACAAATACCAGTGTGGGTTTCGTTCGTCGTGGTCTACAATAGATCATTTAGTTTGTCTGGAGACTACTATTCGTGAGGCCTTTGTAAATAAGCAGTACTGCCTGTCTGTTTTCTTTGACTTGGAAAAGGCGTACGACACGGCATGGCGTCATGGCATCCTGCAAGACCTGTATAGTTTTGGCATTCGTGGTAGAATGCTAGCATTCGTCAAAAGCTATCTGGGGATGCGTACCTTCCATGTTAAATTGGGCACTACTTACTCTAGAGAGTTCTGCCAGGAAAATGGCGTTCCTCAGGGAGGCGTTTTGAGTGTGACCCTTTTTATAGTGAAAATGAACTCAATAGCTCGGGCCATCCTACCATCTGTACAGTATTCACTCTATGTTGACGACCTTCAGATATCCGTCTCATCCTGCAACCTAGTTTTGTGCGAACGTAGGGTCCAACTGGCAATTAACAATTTGCTCAAGTGGGCAGACCAGAACGGCTTCAGCTTTTCACCTGAAAAAACATTGTCTGTTTGTTTTTCTCGCCTACGGGGAACTTCAGTGAAGCCCTCGTTGACCATGCGATCCGCTTCAATTCCAACAAAACCTGAACATAAATTCCTAGGGCTTATTTTTGACAGTAAATTGACCTTTCTTTCGCATATCAGATATCTCAAAGTAAAATGCCAAAAAGCACTAAGCATCCTTAAGGTACTTTCCCACACCTCCTGGGGCTCTGATCGCCTCTGCCTCCTCCGAATTTACGGATCGGTGATTCGCTCGCTCCTCGATTATGGTAGTAGTGTGTATGGATCGGCAAGGCCTTCAGCCCTACAAATGCTTGACTCTATTCACCACCAGGGACTGCGGCTGTCTACAGGTGCATTTCGCACGTCGCCTATCCTCAGCCTTTACGTAGAGTCAAATGAATGGTCTCTGGAGAAGCGGAGGTTTGCTTTAGGGTTCATGTATTCGCTTAGAATTCGCTCGGTTCCCTTGCACCCTTCTCGAGAAGCTGTTGAAGAAATGAGATATAAACATACTTTTGACAACAAGCCCACTGTAATACCACCTTTTAGTATGAGAAATGCATCCAAAGCAGATTCAATTGGACTCACTAGTACTATGCCCGTCACTCCTGTTCCACAAGCAATAGCTCCGTGGGACCACTGCCTCATTTCCTGTGACCTCTCACTAACGAAAATTAAAAAGAAAGAAACTCCACCAGAATACATAAAACAGGAATTTTTTGAGCTTCAGAGTAGATATTCTGGACACAACTCATACTACACGGATGGTACTAAGACAGAATCGTTTGTTGGATGTGCTATGGTCGGCCCCTCTGTTCGCTGTGTAAAACGGATTGCGTGTACAGCCACTATTTTAACAGCAGAGTTATGCGGTCTCCGTCTTGCAGTTATAATCACATTGTAGAAACAAAGAGCAAGCAGTCAGTCGTGTATACTGATTCACTGAGTTCTCTGCATTCACTCTCATCTTTAAAGACTTCGAAAAACCCAATAATCATGGAGTTACAGAATAAAATTATTGATGCTTGAAGAATGAATATTAAAATAATTTTACGTTGGGTTCCTAGCCATGTTGGTATACCCGGAAATGAAGAAGCAGACCTCGCTGCAAGTTCTGCTGGTGAGCAAGAAGTGGACCTGCATGACATCCCATACAAAGATTATAGCACACTTTTAAATCATTGTATTAGAAGGAAGTGGCAGCAAGAATGGGATGAAGAAGTTAATAACAAGCTCCATTCTGTAAAACCATTGATCAGTGAGTGGGAGAGTGCTCGACACCGTGAATGTTTCTATGAGGTTGTCTTGTGTCGACTGAGGATAGGTCATACACACCTTACTCATGGCCACCTCCTGCGCAGGGAAGAGGCCCCAGAGTGTGAGAACTGTTATAGTCCTCTAACAGTTTTACACATTTTACTTGAATGACCAGCGTATGACCGAGAACGTCGGAAACATTTTTCTCAGTTATATAACGAGCATACGCCTTTACACCTTAGTATTCTACTTGGCAACAACCCACTTGTACCACACAGTTGTGTTTTTAACTTTTTGAGAGCTATCGGTCTTTTACACCGGCTATAATTTTATATTCAACTTCACCTCTATCACTATTTACAAGTCATATACATAGTTTTAATACATCACAGCTACTAAAGCTCTTTCCCCTCTGAAACCTTCTCTGCAATAGTCTGTATCTGGCGCATCATAGCCTAAGATGCTTTTGCATCATAAAACCCTAATCAGTCAATCAATCAATCAATCTCTTCCGTGAGGATTGCGTCGGTGATGATGTTCAAAGACAGAGGCGGCGGGTCGTCGGATCGTAGAGACGAAGGATTTCGAGACGGGACTCAACCGTTGGTGAAGAGAAAGATGAAATATATTTACAAGACGAAACAGTTGAAAGTTACATGACTCTTTCCATCGACCAAGAAGCCCTTGGGCCCCTTCTCCGGTCGCTTATATCAACTTACTCCTTCTCCCCTGCATGTTCAACGACCAATCCCAAAAGGTCTTCTCGCATCCAATCAGGGAGAACACTGCTAAATAATAAAAACACTCCAAAAAGACTACACACAAACACCCACCCACGCACACGCACAGATGTCGGGCGCCCCGCGGTCTCTGTCAACGACGGGAAAGTCGGACCCCCGGGCCGCGAACCCGACTCCCGAAGGCACCACCAAGAAACCCTTGGTCAGTGGCTCTTCACATCTGGGAAGGGGACGCCAAACCAAACACAAACACAAAACGTACTCAGCGCGTCGGAAGTACAGCCGCCCGAGCGGTCCCTGTCCGAGGTTACGAACGGGCGGCGCACATTCCGAAGTGCGGGGGACGCGTCCCGCTCTCGTCCCCACTCCCATTAACAAGTCGCCGACGACCAGGCGCGGGGACAAACACACCAGATAACGAACCAACGCAGGACCCGCTTCCCGGAATTCTCCGCGCCTGCTCGTGTGCTCGGAAGACTTCACACATCCCCAACAAGTATATTTTCGCTTCTTTGTATTTTCCCCGCCTGCTCATGTGCTCAGTAAACCTCACACCTCCCCAACAAGTATATTTTTCGGACCTAAATGTCGGAAACAATATATCTATATATATGGGTGAAATAAAAAAAATAAAAAACACAGACACAATGCATGCACACAAATAGCGCACCCGGGAGGTGATTCTGACTGTGCCTGCCAAGGCTCTATGTCTAAGGCCTCGCCACACAAGACGGAAACGCACACGTGAACAACAACAAAAAGGAAAGCGAACCACCGCCACCGACATTATAAACACACTAAGCGCTAGACCGCACTTCCGAGGAACTCTCTTTGTCTCTGTATATCAGGCAAAGAGTACACAAAACGCAAAGAAAGAAGAAGTATCGGAGGCACGCACACTTGGTACATGCACCGTAAACCGGCCCTAAACGGGTTCTCGCTACAGTCAATCCACATCAACACATACATTTAACCACCACGCGAACATACAATAGCGTGTGGAAGACACAAACAAAAATAAACGCACGCCCACACAGCAACGGACAACAATTGGCGCGACATCTAAATAGTGGACCACTCAGTTGACGTGAGAGCGAGAGGAACGCCGGACTAATCGCTCCTCGTGAGCCTCGACAGAGCGTCCGCGTTGCCGTTGTTGGACCCTTTCCGGTGCTCAATGGTCACGTTATAACGCTGAAGTGCTAGCGCCCATCGAGTTAACTTGGCGCTGTGAGGCGTGGTCAGCGTCAAATACTTCAGCGGATTGTGGTCCGTCACTATCTTGATCACGGCCCCAAAGAGCCAGGTGTCCCAACGACCAAGAGCCCACACCACCGCGTACGCCTCCCGCTCTATGGTTGACCAGCGCCGCTGGGTGGGCGTCAACTTCTTCGACAAAAACGCGATGGGGTGTTCGTTGCCCGCGTCATCGCACTGCGACAGGCATGCCCCCACAGCGTGGTCTGAAGCATCGGTCGCTACGACGAACTCGCGCCCCAAATCCGGAGCGTACAGCGCTGGCGCTCGGGCAAGGCTGTGCTTCACAGCATCGAACGCCGCTTGCTCGTCCGGTCCCCACGGGATATTGTTTGGGACCCGTTTGCCGGTGAGTTGGGTAAGCGGGAAAACCACGTCGGAAAAGTTCGGGACGTAGTCTCTGTAATAGTTGCACAGACCCAGCACGCTGCGCAACTCCTTCTTCGTCGTTGGCTGTTCGAGTTTGGAGATCGCCTCGATCCGATCAGGGTCCGGAGAGTGCTGGCCAGAGCCGACGACATGCCCCAAGTATCGGACACTCGCTTGGGCGAATTTGCATTTCCCCAAATTGGCCGTGAAGCCCACTTCGGCCAGCGTGCGGAGGACAGCCGTCAGGTGGTCGACGTGATCACTCCAGGACGCAGAATAGACGGCGACGTCGTCAATATACGCGCACGCGTACTGGCGGTGGGGTGCCATTACTCGGTTCATCACGCGCTGAAAGGTGGAACCCGAGTTTCTTAACCCATAAGGCATCACCCGCCATGCATATTGACCTCCGTGGGTCACAAAGGCGGTGTACTTCTCCGACGCGGGGTCCATCCGGATTTGCCAGTACCCCCTTAACATGTCTAGGGTCGTGATGAAGTTTGCCTGAGCTACTTGGAGCAGCGTCTCGTGCGCATCCGTCATGGGGAAAGCGTCCGGAACGGTCACGGCGTTCAGCTGCCTGTAGTCAACGCATAGGCGCATTCCGCCGTCTTTCTTCCCTATGCACACTACAGGATGAGAGAAGCTGGACTCAACGGGGTAGATTAACCCCGTCTCCAACAACTCGTTGATCTGGCGGTCCACTTCCCCGCGGTAGGCCATCGGCACCTTGTAAGGATAGCTCTGCCGGAGCTGCCCACCCTGCACTAGCTCGATTTTGTGCGTCCCGGTCTCGCAGCGCCCTATCTCGGAACTGAACACGCCCGGGAAAGCGCGCAGCAAGTGTTCCAACTGTCGACGCTGGCAGCCCCCAGGTGCTGGCAAGCCCCGGCCAGATCTAGAGGTTGAGACGCTGGACGCGATTCCAACGGGACGTCAGGAATGTCTCCGAACTCTTCGTCCCCCTCAAAAATCACGCCCACAGTGCACACTCGCTCGTGGTACGCTCGCAATTTGTTGGCGTGTACAACCCTCTGCGAGCCGTCCTCGAACCGAACCAGGTAGCTGCACGGCCTCCTCTGCTCAACAACGACTGCCGGGCCCCTCCACCTCCTCAGGAGAGCATTGGTGGAGTCGGGTTCGAGAACGAGCACAACGTCGCCGCCTTGAAAGGCCTTCGGCCTCGCGTTCCGATTGCAGTAGCCTGCGTACGAAGACTGGGCCGCGCCTGAGTGCTCACAGGCAGCGTCCGCCGCGGCGGCGAACCGCTGCCTCAGTGCGACGAGATAGTCTTCCGCCGATGACGTCAGCCCGCAGGGGGCCGTCCACTCCCCCGTCCAGGTTTTGGACAGAATCGCCAGCGGCCCAACTGGTTCCCTGCCATACATTAACTCAAACGGGGTTACTCCCGTTGTCTCGTTCGGCACCTCTCGATAGGCCCAGAGGAGAAAAGGGACGTGTTTGTCCCATTCCCGCCCGCGCTCGTGAACGACGTGGTGGAGCATTTTTTAAAGGTGCCGTTCCACCTTTCGACTAACCCGTTGCTTTGTGGGTGGTCGGGGTTGAAAAGCGCGGCGTCGCACCCATCTTCTCTAGGAGCAGTGTCGTCACCTGCGCGGTGAAATTGCTGCCTTGGTCCGAGCATATCGTTTCGGGCACGCCCATGCGCGAGAATACCTCTACCAAGGCGTCGCAAGCAGCCCTAGCAGTGAGAGACTTGAGGCAGACCACCTCTGGCCATCGCGTGCAAACGTCGACGATGCACAGTGCATATCGGTGTCCGCGAGCGGACTGTGGCTCTAGCGGACCGATGCAGTCCATGAACACCGTCTGGAACGGCACCTCGGGGCGCGCGAGGGGAGCGATGGGAACTCTGTCGGCGGCTGTGATGGGCGACCTTAACTGGCAGGCCTCGCATGACTGACAGTACTTTTTGATGTCGCCTGCCATGCCCGGCCAGTAAAAGGACATCTTCACGCGGGCCTTCGTCTTCCGTTCTCCCAAGTGCCCTGCCCACATGGAATCGTGCCCCATCTCCAGGACCTTTTGCCTCTTCTCAAGCGGTAGAACTAACTGTTTCACCAGCTTCCCATTGACCTCCTCCCTGTGGAACAGGAGTCCGTCTTCCACGAACATTCCGTGGGTGGAACTTCCGGCCTGCTCCCAGGAACTCTTTAAAGTCTCGTCGCTTAACTGACTATTTCGAAAGCGCGGCGACGACAACGGCGGTCCGAGAGCCATTCCATCGACACTTTCAACACCAACTACCGCGCCGACGGCTGCAGCGACATCGCTCGAGAGAGCAGTCTCGTCGTCTTCGTTATGCAACGCATCTGCGGTCCCCCGGGCCCCGGGTCCGGCCTCGGTCGCCCCGCAGTTTACTCTTAGGCTCTCGTAGTCGTCGGGCGTCAGTAGCATGTCGACTCCGGCCACCAGCCGGTCGGTGACAGCGCAGAGAAGCGGCACTTCGCTAGGGGCGTACTCCACGTAGTGCGCAGGGAGAGCCATTGGCACGAGCTTCAAAACAGCACTTACGCTGTCTCCGAACGCACCCGTGAGCACCACCTTCCCCGACGACCCGTCAGTCTCTGGCACGACCCCTTCACGAACTACGCTAATTTCGGCGCCGGAATCGATGACAGCATTAATGGTCTTCGTACCACAACAGATATCAACCCTTCTCAACCCAGCGCGTCCCTCAATCCGCTCAAAAGGGGTGCGGTTGCGCCTAGCTGCGTTATAGTTTCTTGGAGCCGTTGTAGGTCGGTCCCGACCGTACCCACCACGGGGTTACCACCTCGGTCTCCCTCCTGCACGCGTTTTCGGGGACAGTCGCGGGAAAAATGACCCAATGCCTGGCAGTTGAAACACCTCACCCTGGAGGAGTTCGATTTCGGACTACCCCCTGTCCCCTCGGATTTTGGCTTGGCGGGAGTCGACGTTTTCTTTTCCAGTGAGCGATCCTTGGGAACCGATGAGTGCCCCCTTTCCTCTGGCATCGTCGGCCCTCGTCAAAGCGGTCGGCCAGCGCGGCCACCTCTAATGGCCTCGGCCATTTTTCGCCCTCGTTCAAAGTCACGTACTCTTGCATGTCGGCCGGCATGGAGTCCCTGACGCGGTCGGACACTATTAGGGCCAGCAAGTCCTCAAGGGACTCAACGCCTCGGCTCCGAGCGTAATACTCGACGCAGCTCTCGACGCGTGTCACGAACTGAGTCCAGGATTCCCTCTCCGCTCTGGTGGCGTTCAGAAAGAGTCTCCTGTACTCAGCCGGCGACATCTTCAGCTCAAGTAAGACGCGCTCCTTAACCGCGCCGTATTCACTTGCCTCGCCCACAGGGAGCCTATTCACTAGCGCCCGCATGCGCTCCGTAAAATAGGGTCGGATGAGAGATCCCCTCAGACGCTCGGGCACCTCATACGTCTGAAACACGTTTTCAACACCGTCGAACCAGCTAGGCACCAAGAGTTCCGAAGAAGGCATTTGCGTCAGAACACCCTTCATAAGCCTCGAAAAACTCAGCACCTCCTCTCGAAGGCTTAACTCCGCGCCGCTTGCGCTACTTCGGGGTCTGTTCTCTACGCGTAGCCGCTCTAGCTCCAGCTCGAGTCGCACCAACTTCTCCTTCGCTCGGATGAGTTCCATTTCTTGCTCGACACCCCTTTGATCGGTGACGGCCGACGAACTACCCGAGCTGTCTCCTTGGTCCCCGTTTCCTTGTATCCCCAAGCTAGTGGCCACTCCACTCTGAGATGACGCTTCACCTCGCCCGTCTACATTCCCATCGCCAGCCCCATCCCGACCCAACGTGAGGACCGGCATTTGCCGACCCACTCTATCCTCATCCATGGCGGGCACAAGTCAAAAGAATCACCTCACCTTGAAGTAATCGATGACTCCCGCTGAGGAACACACGCAGCCAGTCAGGACAGTCAGGCACGATGGTGTCCGAGCCGTGGACGCACTCCTTGTTGTCTTGGGATAGCAGCCGTTCCGGCGTCGCCGCGTCGACGGGAAGAATCTCGGTGGTCCAGGCCTCTCCGTGGAAGACGCCGCCGAGTTCCGGGAACTTGCTGCTCTTCCTCTCCGCCCGTGTTGTCGCTGTCCGCCGAATCCGTGGAGCTGCACCCGCCGCAACGATCCGCCGACGCAATCCTGTCGACTGCGCCAGTGAAGTTTGTTCTTGTCTCTTCCGTGAGGATTGCGTCGGTGATGATGTTCAAAGACAGAGGCGGCGGGTCGTCGGATCGTAGAGACGAAGGATTTCGAGACGGGACTCAACAGTTGGTGAAGAGAAAGATGAATATATTTACAAGACGAAACAGTTGAAAGTTACATCACGCTTTCCATCGACCAAGAAGCCCTTGGGCCCCTTCTCCGGTCGCTTATATAAACTTACTCCTTCTCCCCTGCATGTTCAACGACCAATCCCAAAAGGTCTTCTCGCATCCAATCAGGGAGAACACTGCTAAATAATAAAAACACTCCAAAAAGACACACACAAACACCCACCCACGCACACGCACAGATGTCGGGCGCCCCGCGGTCTCCGTCAACGACGGGAAAGTCGGACCCCCGGGCCGCGAACCCGACTCCCGAAGGCACCACCAAGAAACCCTTGGTCAGTGGCTCTTCACATCTGGGAAGGGGACGCCAAACCAAACACAAACACAAAACGTACTCAGCGCGTCGGAGGTACAGCCGCCCGAGCGGTCCCTGTCCGAGGTTACGAACGGGCGGCGCACATTCCGAAGTGCGGGGGACCCGTCCCGCTCTCGTCCCCACTCCCATTAACAAGTCGCCGACGACCAGGCGCGGGGAGAAACACCCCAGATAACGAACCAACGCGGGACCCGCTTCCCGGAATTCTCCGCGCCTGCTCGTGTGCTCGGGAGACTTCACACATCCCCAACAAGTATATTTTCGCTTCTTTGTATTGTCTCCGCCTGCTCATGTGCTCAGTAAACTTCACAGCGTGCCCCTACAAAAATATGTGTAGACTTCCTATGTCCATACTTTTGCCGTTCTATTACCCCTTGTCCATCCTATGGATTCCCGTAGACAGTTTCTGGACCCTGTATGGACCGCTGGTTTGCCATAGAATGGCCTCAAGAATGCTATAGGGATCACTACGAAACAAAAACGTTTTTCTTTCCTTTCTATTTCCATGCTATGGTCCTGGTGTGTCTGTGGACATCCTCTTGCCTCTCTATGGTGTGAGCTATAGATTGGCAGATTAATAGAGTGATGCCAGGTAGATCTTTTTGTTAGGCGTAGGGAGGTGTCTGAGTTAAAAAAAGTTGTTAAATAAGCGCCGGATATCAATATCTTACATTGATATCTAGAGACATGTCCAACTTCAGGGCATGATCAAAGTGCAGGTGGAAGTGCACAGTATGTGCCGAAATAATTCTGACCATTTCTAGAATGTTTCCTTGGGTAGTAAACAAAATCGTTAGTCGATGCAGAAGGCTTGTAATTTAAAACGAAATTATTCCCAGAGGAGCAGAACTTAATGAAAACAGTAGATAGAAGATATGAGCCACGACGCAAATTGGCATCATCAAGCAATAAAACTAAAAGAATCGGAGCAAACACTGATTCAATACAGAAAATAGAAAGAGAAAACGTGAAGCAAATAATATTCATTTTAGAAAAAAAAGAATTGTAAGTTGCACTGTGTCTTGTCTTTCTTCCTCGTCCGTGTGTCGTTGCGCTTTTTAAATACTAAGAATCATATGTTCACCACACTCGAACATTGCTAGGTTATCATGACAAAATAAATTGCACCGAAACTCGTACCATTAAACTCGTGCTCATGCATTGTTCACTGACACCACTCATTCTGAGCAACAAAAGATGTCTATAACTGAATAACAAAATGTATAATTTTGACAATTTTGAATCCTTATAGTCAATGCGGTTGACAAGAGAATGTGTGGAAATGTTTATTTTTCAAAAAGAATGCTGGAGAAAGAACATCTAGGAAAGTGATGTGTGGTGGAGAGAAGGTCCCGAGCAGAGCGGCGGGGCCTTCCCACTCAGGTAGGCTACCTTATTTTACTGGGGCAGAACACTTTATTTTACAAGGCTATGGACAAATGTGAGAATAAAAACATGTGCATTGCCAAACAATCTCCAAAAATAATAAAAACTGGTCGGGTTTTTACAACTGGAAGTACCCGAATTTCAAGTTTTTTTTTTTTTCAAATATCCCCGAATCAGCAATATTTTTTCAGGCTCATGTTCATCGAACTTTTGCGACATCCATTTTAGAACATAAAACCATGTGAATGGCTGATCTTAAATGCACAAGCCAGTATCTTAGTTTACCATTTGAAGGGGAACTTTGTAACACTCTTAAGGAGTTCAAGCTGTTTAATATGGTCTTGGAGGTGAAAATGGGTAGTGCGGGGGCAGGAGCCCAGTCATGCAGCTTTACACAGCTCTCTGTCTTGTCCCCCTCAAGATCATTATTATTATGATTTAAACAGCCTCAAACATGTATGTCTGATCAACACAACATAAGAACAGACTTCCTTCGACTTTAAGGGCAACACACTTCTTGGCTGAGAATGCATTTACCTTCACAACACGATTGGTCAATTGCACGCAAGAAAAGTTTCTGGTCATCATAGGGAGATTTATAAGCACCGACTGACATCTGAACTCCTGAACATAAAATAATACAGAGCTTCCAGATTGATCAGGCGCGTGACAGCCCTGCGTTCTCGAAAAAATAGACACAATTCTTCCCAAAACATGGCTTCCATCATCACACACTGCCTCTACGTAAGAGTTCAGTCCTGACGAGACTTGTCCAGCCGCTCAACACAAAACAGGACTCCATTCATTCTAACCTTACTGAAGGAGATGCCTTCAGGAGATACCTCAGATTTGCCATAAAAGACACAGCCAGACAGGCATGTAGCGAATTTCTTCAACTTATAGTGTTTGACCAATGTTGTCATTAAATGACCAGCAGACGGTTGAGAAAAAAAGTGTTACGACTACATAGCTTTGGCAGAGCCGACATAATAAGGTACTTCTCTACAATCTGCCAGTGTGCATACCGCGTACCATTGACAAGCTTGACAATGGAACCGTTCATGTTTTCAAATGAATAGGCTGAATAGTTCCACAATGGTCCCCATTCTCTTGCAGAGTCAACAAGATGCAGAAGAAGGTGTGCATTGTATGTGATGTGTTCTTTGCCATACAGTTTTTCGTATTCCTTTAGAAAAAGTTTCATCTGTTTTGCAACACTTTGAAGCTCGTCTAAAGGTATGGATTCCTTCAAAAGAAAATGCATAAGATAAACGAACTGCACCCAGTTCTTGTAGTACACAGGTGGAAGAAGTCCCCGAAGAACAACTGGAGAGAAATACAGCAACCAATTGCGCCATTCCGAGGACTTCCAGTACCGCCTGTGCACCAAAGAACGAGGGAGCCTTGACATCTCATGAATTGGTTGAAGGCTCAGCAACCTACTGTCAACGACAGAGATCTTACCTCCCATGCTAAATGGGAATGCTAACTTGCAGTCGAACCACATGCATGTCGTGTACTTCACAAAACCCGAACACACAGCATGCATGTAGTCGACTACGAAGCCTGTAGGAAACTTAAAGAAAGCTAGGAGCAGGAGAACAGACACGCCTTTAATGCCACGGCATGGTGTGGCATTGCGCTCTGCTTTCTCGGCATTCATCTGAAAAGATGCATGCGTTCTCATAGTCTCATTACTTGAGACTGGGTACACGCGGCAATGGCCTTTTCCTTTCACAACAACTTCCCCTTTGTGTTCTGCACCATGCACACCCATATGCTCCATTAAACTGTGTCATATTCATAACCATGGATCTGGCTACAGTATCCACTGAACATGGCCCAGGAAACACATGGGTGTGCATGGTGTCACCACTTGGAGCAGTCCATGTGAACCCATCCGAGGTAAGGCGGTTCATTTCCTCAACAAAGGGCTTCAGAAAACAATTCATGTCGGGCTTTCGGGCTCCAAACCATAACCCAGCTAACATAACAGAGTTGGTTCGTTCTTTCTGTGGCAGTTCGTTCACCTGCAGCTGCAGGGGCCAGACACTGAACTTCGATGACTCATAAAGAGGTACACCATCAGTGTTCCATGTGACACTGATGTCGCTTGGTGTCAGGGGCAACTCATTGTAGGCCTTGCTAAATGTGATGTCCCCAACATCAAGCGACACCTTCTTTGGTTTTAGCGACACTGAGCTTTTTGGATCCTCTAGGATGTCACGGCACTGACTTTCAATGTCAAGTGTAATAAAAAAAGTGCCGTTTTTTGTCAAGTTTGAAATTGTGTGCCTGCTTTCACAATCAGAACAGAGGATGTCATTGTCCTCATCATTGGGAGCTCCAAGATACAGCATAGTATCTGGGCAGTAGAAATGAAGATTAGCTAGATTTTTACACCCTGAAAACTGCTTATAAAACAGGTACTTTGACATTGGAAACAACGTTCCTTCCGGCAGATGTGCTTCAATCACCTGAAGAAGGCTTTCGGTTGCTTCTTTTGTACCATGGTGGCGCAGGCTATGGCCCATTACGAGCAGGAGGCTTTCACCTTGGCTGATTCGACAGCCAGGATAGAGCTTGTCATCCTGGAAAAGGGAAAAAAATCATTACTATATTTTACAGCATTTCTACAATTACTGCTGAGCTCCTTGCACTCCATTGCGATATCCCTCCTCTTTTGAGCATAATGATTTAGGACATACGTTTAAGCTTTCTAGGCTTACTTCCCAGAAATGAGTCAAGCTTTTCTATATCTATTCACAATACCTTTACATGGAAGTGCTTTTCAAAATTTCTGAGTTTTATCCGAAAAGGAAGAAGCATAGTCATAAGGCAGTTCCTTAATCTCCCCTACTGAAAATTAATGGGTTCTAATTGGAAAACCATCAGAAGTCCAAAAATCTAACTGGTTCCTATTGGTTCCCAATGGGTTTTTGTACAAAACTTAGCTGGTATCAATGGGATTTTTCAGCTGGGCCCTACTTAAGATCAATGGGTTCTAATTGGAAACTCATCAGGTTCCAATTAGAAGTCAAAAACCTAAATGGTTCAATTGAACCCTAACGAGGTTTTTCTCCAAACACCTGAGAATAAGGCTATACGCACGACGTCGTGCACCTTGACCGGAAGTGGCTTTACGCACGACGTGGAGAGCTCATGCCGGACAGTGCGTGTTTCACTGTGAGCTTGTTAACCCTCCCCCCGCCTGCGTTCACGCCGCTTCGCTGCGACAGTATGCAGCTGGTAATTTGCGGCGTCCAGCTGGCAACCCAAGCCCCACTGTCCCTCATGCACCTCCGAAAAGGGAGTCCCATACCATTTAGTTAAGCGAAGTTTCGTTGAAAACATTAGTTTTTTCAGTGTTAATGATAAAAAATAAAATGTAAATATCGCCAAATGCTCCAACAAAACAAAATGTTAGAGAGAGAAAAAAAAAAGGTCAGCCCACACTGGGGATTATACCTGGGTCCGCTGCAGATGAGGACAGATGCGTTACCACTATGCTGCGCTACAGCTTCGAAAATTTTGTTTTGACAGTCGGTTTCATACGAGAACCAAAAAGTTTTGCGTCGTGCGTATAGCTTTTTCTGGTCGACGTGCACAACGTTGTGCGTACAGCCTTAGTCAACACCTAATTGGTACCAATGGAATTTTTCAGCTGGGTCGCGTAGAGCACTAGTGGTGTAAATATATGTGGACCAAGCCTTTTGATGGATCTTAATATGTTGAGCCGTTTATGAGTAGTTAAGTTGTTACTATTTAATTCTTGAACATAAGTTTGTGTATGGGGACATTCTCTGAGGTAATGTTCTATACTTAAGCACTGTTGTCCGCAAGGGCATGTGGAGTGGTTTGTAATATTAAATCTAAAAAATAAAATTGAAAACATCCATGTGCCGTTAGAATCGAGTAAGCAAATAGGATGGGGGAAAGCTGGAAGGAATTAGCTTTGGTTGGTTGGTTGATTTGGTGTTTGTGGCGCAAAAAGCTACTAAGGCCATAGAGCGCCAAAAACAAGACTATTGCTGGAAAAGGTTTAGAAAGGAGAAAGAGGCTTTAGTAGCCAGTGATTAGATAAAAGATGGTAATGGAGTACCAGAAGGTAAAAAGTGATGGGCATGATCTGTAGGTTAATAAAGTTACAATCGGTGTAGAAGGCCGATACTATCTAAAAATTTTAAAACATTAGTAGTGTGTCACAAGAGAATCATCACTTAAGAGCAGAGCTGGGTGTAGTGGACTTGTTCTTGATACAGTTGCAAAAAATACAAAAGACGTTTTTCATGATAAGCAGGACATTCAACTAGAATATGTAGAATGCTTAAGGCATTGTCACAGTGCTCACAAGTAGGGGCATCTTCCCCACGAAGGAGGTAGCCATCAGTCAGATGAGTGTGACCAATCCTAAGCTGGCAAAGGACAACCTCAAAACAGCGTTCCTGGTGGCGTGCACACTGCCGTTCGCTCAAAAGAGGTTTGATAATGTGCAACTTGTTGCTGATTTCTTGATCCCATTCAGCCTGCCATTTGCACTTAACGTGACGCCTGAGAAGGCTTTTGTAGTCTGCATAAGGAATGTTGTGGAAATCAACCGTTCGCTTCTACGCGCAAGTACTTGCTGCGTGGTCTGCTGCCCCATTGCACAGAATGCCCACGTGGCTGGGAATCCAGCAGAAGTATGATTTCGTATCCCTGTCTTGAGGCAGCAACAACCTTATCTCTGCAGTTCAAGGAGCAGGAAGTGCTGAGGGGTGTTAGTGAAGACAGTGCATGCAAGGCACTGAGGGAGTTGGTGTATACGATGGAGTGAGACAACTTTTCATCCAGTATGTAGCTTATGGTTAGAAGCAGACCATTGAGTTCTGCTGTAAAATAGAAGCAGAGGAGTTGATTCTGCCTACCAAGTTGAACTGTCGGGCCAATCATAGAACACCCAACAACAGATTCAGTCTTTGTACCATCTGTAAAAGCTTACATATTTGCTATACTGACTTTGCAGTGCAAAGAATTCCTGAAGAAACACAACATTGGGAGTATCACATTTCTTGTATCACGGTGAGTGAAAGGTCCCACTTAATGACAGGGTGCTCCTGAAGGTGCTCCTGCAACAGTGGACTGCAGTTGAGGGCCTCCAATCGAGTCCCATGTTCTCACTGGCACTTTTCAGTCTCAAAGAGAAGGGAGGCACAGTTGTGGCTTTGGTTTGAAACACCCTTTCAGAGCGCATGTCCTCCAAGCAGCCATTCGCAGGGTGATCAGAGATGGACCTGACTCTCAGGGAATACATAATGCCCAGTGAAAATCTTCTCAAGGGACAGCTCATTGGCTTCTGGCATACAGATCTGGCACAGGAGACGTGTGAAAGGCACCTGTCGTTAATCGCAACCCTGAGATCATGGATAGGGTTGAGCATTTTTAAAATGGAAGCGCCTAGTTGAACCATAAACAATACTGCCATAGTCGGAAGTAGCTTTACGGAAGGAACCCATTTAACATTCTGGATCTGGCTGCCGTCTTTCTGAATCTCTATCCCATCTTTCACGTGCTAAGTTAGTCAAGTTATGCTTTATATTTTGTTTTGATCTAGTGAGTGGCTCAAGCACTCCATACCTACGTGCGGAATTCGCAAATTGATCGGCGAGATCATTACCAAGTATTCCGCTGTGGCTTTTAACATGGTAAAGGTAAGTGAGGTATATGTAGGGTTCAAGGTTTTCGGTTTCTTCTATTTTTTCAAAATTCGGCGTACTTTTTTTTCGGTGTTTAGCGTTTAAAAATTCAATTTTCGGTTTTCTTCGGTGTATATTTATGCCTCACAAAATTTTATCGGCTTTTTTCTGGTGAATATATAAAAAAAAACATCAGACACCGGACCAGATGATTCTTGTGGCTCTGATATTTGCAGACTCACTCAAAGAATAATCGGCACAGATACATTGTAAAAATAAATGGACAACTATTTGGCAAATGTGTGTAACTAAAAGAAACAGGGAAAAAAAAGCAAGCACAGACAAGTCAAGTATGAAGCCATGCCACAAAACATGGAACTTCACCTTCTGTACATCAGGATTACGATCTTATTATAGTACATACGCACATGTACTTTCCAAGGTCCTCCTCGTGGATCCACACTCTTTCTTTCCTGTTAATATCACCCTGAGCTTCGAGAGTGTCCCCCTCAACGCTAACACTGGACACCGGCAGGCTGCGGATGATGAAGCGCTGCCTGAGCCAAAAATCGTGCGATCAACCAATTGTGACCGCTTTCGAAAGAGACACGGTGAGACATTTTGAAGCACAACACAAGATGCAGAGCTTGCATCAACTCAGCCTTCCTTACAACGAGTTTGAAAACACGCTCATACATGGCGAAGTCATGGGGCATTTCGGAACTTCACACTCAGGATCGATGATGCGCACATTAAACCAAATCGCCATGGATGGCATCCATGTATCTCATTTGCCTCGGACACGTTTCAATAGAAACTGTCGTTCTACTTTTTCACCACGGCTTCATGCGGTATCCGACTGGAAGGTCAAAGTGACCTTTCCTGGTTAAAACTGAATTTTCAAAAATGGATTCGACATACTTTTTTTCGTTTTTTTATCGGTTTAAATCGAAAATGCCAGAACCTCAGGCCCGACCTTTTTCGGTTGTGACCGAATTTCCGAAAAATAATTTCGGCATACTTTTATCGGTTTTTATCGGTTTAAACCGAAAACTCCAAACCCTAGGTATATGTTAGTATGGACTGTGTTAGTTCTTTCATTTTGCTTATTGCATCAAGTTCGTTATTATCATTGGCGAGTGCTTGTAAGACTGAAAGGCTACTATCTGTTATTACTGCAAGTTGGTGTTGGTCTGTTATTGTTTTTTCTAACCCTTTTATAATGGCTAATGCCTCTGCATCAAAGATAGTTTTATGTTTGAGTAGGCAAAATTTACCTATTTGAAGTATTCCTTAATTTGATTTCATAATTACATACGCCGCTCCAACCTGCTCTTGGTAGACTGAACCGTCTGTAAAGAGTGATATGGTGTTATTTAAAAATGGAGGTGACTTCTTATCATATTTTTGACAGAAGATGTTGAACCTTTTCGTTGGGTGCATTAACTGAAGATCTATAGGGTATTTGACTTCCTTAGGATGTATCTTCAGATTTGCGAATTCTGCCGGTTGTCTGAAGCTGGAATAGTTTAAACAAAGTTTTCGACATCTAGAGTTATATCTATGGGAAGAATGTTACATAGAACCGGAAGACTGACGTTCGATACAGTACAAAATGCTTTTGTTATTTTAAGCAATGGTATTCTTTGAATGGATTTTAAATACCTTAGCATTTGGGAGTTCCTTGTGGGTTTCCACCAGGCTGGGGCACCATAGACTATGTATCTCTCGATACTTCTAAGGTATGCATCTCGGAGTTGGAAAGATATAACTCCCCAGTTTGTTGAGCATATTCTTTAAAGATTTTAAGTATGAATTTGTACCTTCTGTTTGATATATTGCAGATGTAGAATAAAGGTTTAGTGAAAATCATACATTATGCTTAATATTTTTAGTTGAGGAGCTATTGATAGTTTGTGTTTTTGAAAATATACTATTGGGGGTCTTTTCTGTAAATAAGCTCCTTTGGAGATCAAGATGTATTTGCATTTATCAGAGTTGAAGTTTAGATTTCGTTGTGAGGCCCATTTACCTATTTCTTCTAGTGTTTTCTAAGATTGTTGTTCTAGTTGTCTCCGTGAGGCTCCCTCAAGCACCACCACCACATCATCCGGAAACGCTTGTATAAATGTACTAGAAGGAAAGGTAACATCCAGAAGACTTGAAATTAAGATATTCCACATAAGTGGACTGAGAGGGGACCGTTGGAGACATCCTAAAGTAGTGGTTTTATTTATTTTCTGTTTATCTGGAGTAACATACAAGATTATTCGGTCTTGAAAGAATGAATAAAGATTACTGTAAAGATTATTGGGGCGATCGTGGTTTTTTAAATATGCGAGAACTAAGGGATATCATAAAGTATTAAATGCACCAGTAAAATCTCAAGATATCAGTATGGCTGTGTTTCCTCTGCTTTTTGTGTGTTTTAAATGGGTAGTTAAGTTATATAGAGCTAACATTGAGGATTTGCGGTGTGTGAAACCTAATTGAGGTGGGTGAAGGAGATTCCTGCAATATAGAAAAAAAGTATATTCGATTATATATTAACTTTTCTAATACCGTATTTATCGTCTGCAGAATGAACGCACTTTTTTCCCGAAAAATCGAGGCAAAGTTGGGGGTGCGTTCATTACGCGAGGTAAAATTTTTGCGTCCTTATTTACTGGCACAATGAACGGACCTTTTATCCCGGAAAAATCGACGTAACTTCTTATCTCTTTGCGCGCGGCGCGGCGACTCCAAAACCAAACTGCGATGCGCAAAAAAAAATGCTCCTCTCAATGTTTTTTTTTCTTGCTTCCGTGTTTTTTTTTGTTTTTTCCCCGCCTTTCGCAAGTTGTTTTGTTTGCCCACCCTGCCCATGCATTCGCGACCTCGCTGCACCGGGATAGAAAAGTGCGTTCATTTCGAGGGCTCCTCGCTTCTCTTTCCAAAGTGCGAGGAGGAGGCGAGGGCAGGATCTTCCTTATGTGCGCTTTGCTTAGGCGAGGGCTTCTCCGCTTTTCTTTCTTATCTCCTTGCGCGCGCGCGACCCTAAAACCAAACTGCGTTGTGCAAAAAAAGAAAAAAAAAGCTCTTTATGTTTTTTTTTTTCTTAAATCCGTGGATTGTTTTTTGTTTGTTTGCCGTCTTTCGCAAGTTGTTTTCGCTTTGCTTTGGCGAGGGCTTCACCGCTTCTCTTTCCTAACTTCTTGCGCGTGACGCGCGACCCCGAAACCAAACTGCTCTGTGCAAAGAAAAAAAAAGTTCTCTTTGTTTTGTTTTTTTTTCTCTAGATTCCGTTGATTGTTGTTTTTTTTTTTTTTTGCCGCCTTTCGCAAGCTGTTTCGTTTCGCGCTTAGGCGAGGGCTTCTCCGCTTCTCTTTCTTAACTCTTTGCGCACGGCGCGCAACCCAAAACCAAACTGCGCTGTGCAAAAAAAAAAAAAAGCTCTTTTTAATGTTTTTTTTTGCTTTCGTTGGATCTTTTTTTTATTTTTTAACGCCTTTTACAAGGCGTTTTGTTCGCTCACGCTGCCCATGCATTCGCGACCTCGCTGCACCAGGATAGAAAAGTGCGTTCATTTCGCGCGCGTGGGGGAGGGGGTCAAAATTTTGACGTCCGAGTTGGGGGTGCGTTTATTACGCGAGTGAAAAAAAAAGTCGAAATTTTGAGAGCCGACTTGGGGGGTGCGTTTATTACGCGAGTGCGTTCATTGTGCGAGTAAATACGGTACTTTTACCTAAAATAGAGTTGAGGGATATGGGCCTGTATGAATTAGGTAAGGTCTTGTTTCGATCTCTTTTGTTAAGTAAATTATTTTTCCTCTTTTCCACACTCTAGGAAAGTACCCAGCACACAGACAGGAACTGAATAATGAAATGAAAAAAGTAGGATGATTCTCCCAGAGGTTACGGAGAGTGTTTACTTTCAAATTATCTAAACCTGGAGCAGTTTTAACACATAATTTAGTTATTAGTGTTGTTATTTCAGTATGTGTAAATAAATTATCTGGTAAAGATGTAGGAGGGAGATGTATGTCGTGCTGAAGCTCGGTAAGATATGGAGATTCTTGGGTTGTATTTTCAGCTTGGAAAAGTGTATCAAGATACATTGGATAGATTCTTTAAATGAGGTGGTTGGGGGTTTATCTGTTTGATTTATTGTCGAAATTATAAATGGGGTTTTCAATTTATTAAATGCTAATTTGTATGGTATTCCAAAAAAAATCTTTTGGTGTCATCATAACAAAATTTATGCCATGAAATTATTTTTGCTTCTACAATAGAGTCTTTATATTTCCTCTTGTAGTCATAGTATGCTCGTTTATATAAAGATTCCATAGTAGTGTCACGAGATCTTTGACATCTTCTACGTAGTGCGTTTGTTTTTGCTCTCATGATGTTTAGGGCTTGAGCTCCATGGTACTGCACATTTCGTATCTTTTACTGTGCGTTCACATTTTTTTATCTATGCTTGAAATTTAGAAGAGAACTTGTCTATAATGGTGTCTATTGGATATGAGTTATAATTAACAGAAGTATAATACTTGAACCAGGGACCGTGTTAAATAAAATTCCATAATTTTAAATATCTTTCAATGTTAGTCGTTTTTTGGTGTAAAGGGGTTGGTGAAACAAACCAAACGAGATTATTTGATGGTCACTTAAAGATTTGTTATCCAACACGTTCCAATGGTTTACCGAGTGATATAAATTTGAGGATACCACGGTTAGCTCTATCCAACTAGTTCCATTTGTTGTGGAAAAAGTTGGAAGTGATTGGGGATCATTGAATAATATGAAATCATATGTTAAGAAAAAGTTTGCTAAGATTTCCCCACGTTCGTCAGTTATATTGCACCCCCAACATGTGTTTTTTGCATTAAAATCTCCTCCCATGATTATTTGGTTATGGAAATTGGTCATCAGAACATTCAGTTTTGCCAGATAATTTAATATTGATGCCACAGGAGAAATGTAAATGCAAATTAAAATTATATAAATGGTAGGAAAAGTGCATTCTAAAATTACTAAATCTGATTCAAGTTTAATAGCAAAAGTTGAGCAATTTTTGATCTTTGACTATGATGGCACATTTGGAAGTGGCTGGTGAACAGTAAACAGTATCACATATTGGAATTCCTATTATTTTGTTATTAAGCAAGTAGGGTTCTTGAATTAATATGAAGTTGGCATTGATTTCATTATATGTTTGCACTAAATTATTGGTCGCAGCTTTTGATCCACCTAGATTTAATTGTAAGATCTGAAGTTTACTTTTCATTTGTGTTATGTCTGAAGTTCAAAAGCCGATTCCAATTTTACTCCTTTACTGAGGATAATCTATTTGGGCTCGAATCCAAGCAACTCGGAATTTAAGAGTGTCACATTCACTAGCTCCGAACGGATGGTTTTGCGTTTACACGTCTGTTTTGACAAGCTCTGCATTTTCCTTGGTCATAACAGGTGACCTGGCACCCGCTAGCTGGGTGATTTCCTGCACAGATGGTGCAGAACACCATCTGTGAATTACATTGTGCTTTGGTGTGCCCATACTGGCAACATTTCATACATCTGGTGACATGAAAGTTCTCAGATACCGCACAGGATGCCCATCTGAGATGAAGTTTATCCTTGGATTTATTCCTGTCATAGACGCTGGCCTTAACCTCAAATAGGTGTTGTATTTCCAGATTTTTCTTTGAAGGCAGTGCGGTAAGTAAAGTCTTCCGGCTCTATGTCCATGTCTCTTGTTCTGGCTGTTTAGGGTGGTTAATAATTCCGCGGGCAGTATATCTGGGTCCACACCCGACACCCTGAACTGGGGTTTGCGCTTGTTCGGCTTGCGCATGACAAATATGTCACGCGTGCTTGGATGGTGTTCAATAGCTCGAAACAAGACCTCCAGTTCTTAAACATGAGGAAGATACACAGAAAGGAGGGACGGACAATGAAGACTTGCTTGTTGGAACTCTTCGTTGTCCGTCCCTCCTTTCTGTGTATCTTCCTCATGTTTAATTACTGTTGCCAACACGCTCGTTTTGTACTTAACCTCCAGTTCCTGTGCCGAGTTGGACTGTACTGCCAGTTCATCCCGAATCTCTCTCACAGAAACCCCGGAGAGACCCGAGGTGTGCGGGTTAAAGTACTTCTTGAGAAGCATTTTAATATCGTTGGAAGCGGTAGCACTTGAGTTCCTAAGATAGATAAGTAATGCGTGCTTCGGCTGCGAGGATACACCAACATCCTCAGATCGCGGTGCATCCTGCTGTGGAGCCGGCACGAGCGACGGTCTGGGAACCACAGGTCTTCCCACATGGACCCTCAAAGCATCAGCATACGTCTATAACTTCTCTCTTTCATCGAGTTGTGCCTTCATCATCTCTCTTTCAGTGTTGTGGTGGCCCACAGTTGTCATTAGTTGTGCAAAATATTGCAAGATCTGTCTCCCCGTTTCCTTGTTGATCTTAGATTTTTCGTCGGTTACGAGGTTGATCACGTTTTAATGGATGTCTTCCATCTTCTTGAGGACATCAACATCAGTCGCACCTTCCTCCTGTCTGCTGTTTGCTGTATCTTGGGTGTTCATGGTGGTCAGGGTCAGTCGGATAATTTCTCAACTATATTCTAATTTTAAATCAATTCCATGCTAAAGAAACCGGATTAATTAACTAAATCGAGGAATAAATGCTCTGTTCTCACAAGAACACCGATTTTAACAGTGTTTCAAACTAGTTCGAAAAAAATCACAATTTGAGAAGAACGGAGCTAACGCTGGTGTCTTTCAAAGGGAACCCAAGCATGTATGTCGATTGTTTAACAACTACCGGAGGTATTTTAATTATCTCGGTGGCGGAGTGATCGCTACACCGTTGTGATCACAGGTTTAGTAATAAATTGCAGGGATCAGTTCTATTTTATCCTGAAATAAGCGCCTGAAATCGGGCACCTCGGTTAAAATGGCTGCGATGTCAACAAAGATTCCAAACGTTAATTTCATGAAAACCAAATAAGCTATTTTGAAGATTAGGGTATCAAAATGATCACTATAATCTTATTGGTCTAACCGCTAAGTTTTTTTAGCTATATAGAAGGTCAAAAGGCAATAGGGAGTTTTCGTAGATCGTTCTGGCGTCTCCGCTACACCTCCGCTACGTTATCCGCTACGCCTCCGCGACTACTGCGCATGCGCCAATCTAGCGAAGACCTTGCGGAGTTCCGGCAAGGTTATGGGCCGAATTTACCTGCCGCCTGAACCACCTCGGGCCGCCGCGCAGCACAGAGCGATGGAAGAAGGTTTGGTTCAACCTTGTGTGCAAAGCCCGCAAGCAGCGCGCAGTTGTTGAGGCTGAGAGCTAAGCTAGGCAGTAGATAAATACTCGGGACAGAGTTATTGATATATATTTTGTATTCACAGCCGCAAAACGGGGGGAGGCTCCTCCCGGGCGCGGCTGTCATCGACTATACTCCCGCATCCTGTCCATTGTCGGGGTGGACTCTGCCCTGGGCGCCCCCGGGTTTTGTGTACCTCACTTTCCAGAGGAGGAGGTACGTACTTGACCAGGGAACAGCACAACAATCTACATGTATTGCTTATTTCTGCAGAGTTCCTGGAGGCAGGGCAAGGTAATGAAGTGAACGGTTAAATCTGTATTTAAAATTAATGTAAGCATCGCATTAAAATTTCAATGAACTTACCTGAGAAAAAGTAAAGAAAGCAGGATTGGCACCTTGTTACCTATGTGGTCCCAAAAGTGGGTTGAGCTTTCTGAACAGTTGTTGATAGTTTTATTGGTGGGTTACAATAGTCATTGTTTAAAGTGATAAATATAAGCAACAAATGGTTAATTTATTTATCGGTCCCTTTCACAATCCCGCCAACTCTAGGGTGTACAGAGGACGAATTGACTTGTCCCTGTACAGGGTAACCCTGAAAGGACTGCACGTGTGATAACTATTAAAAACTATGGGACGTGTATGTAAATAGTTCCTGGGCTCAGGGCCATATCCAGGAGAGGAGGAGGAGTCTGAGCTTCAAAATTCATCCCTGACCGCCAAATATTTTTTCTGGGTTCGGCCCCAACTTTGCTTAGACCTAGAAACATTGACGAGAGCTGTAGTAAGGTGGTTAGTTTACATAAAAGGTGATTGAAATGACATGTAAATGGGAGTGGTACATCCTTGCGTCAGCCGCAGCACTACCAGCTACACTCAGCTGCTGCAATGAATCATCTACTTATCAGTTTTTCCCGATAGTATGCATCATGTACAACTCTTATAAGCTAATATCACACGACAGGGAGCAGCTACTTGCCTGGCACTCACAAGAGGTTTACCACAAGTCATTCATTCGCAGTATTGTTTTTACAGCAAACTACAAAAGTTACTACAGGGGCAAACCTGTGTAGAATCTAAAGCTGGAGCATAGCTCCATTTCATTCTATAAAAAACACAAGAGATTGCACATGTTACAGTGCGTGCAGTGCAAACACGTAACGATAAATGTGCCATGTAGGTGCAGTCTGTGGGCGCCCTGGCAGAGGAGCACCCAGCTTCGCAGGATGCGGGGGAGGCGCTCGAGGAGGAGGAGGAGGACGACGCAGATCGGGAGGCGTCTACCTCAATGCGTAAGATACTTTACTTGACTAAGGGGAACTAAAACCGTCAGCAACATGAACATGACCACAATTATTACTGATCTAAACTATGTTTTCCTGCAGAAATGCCACAGCCTCGAGCAGGGCAAGCCACGGTTCGACCAAGGCTGCCTCGTCGAGTCCCTCAAGTCTCTCGACAGGAGCGGCGGGATGAGGCGGCCTTTTCGGCCGTGGCTAACCAACAGCGCCTGCTCGAGGCCAACGTAGGCCGCGACACAAGAGACGAGAGATTCCAGGGAAGGTAATGTTGACAAATCCCTGAAGCACAGTGACGTGATTTTTTGTGCCTGTTATCGGCCACCAAAAGCATCCTCCACGTTTTGTAATGACCTTCATGATGTGTTAAATGATATTGTCGTAAGGTAAACTCATTCGCCTATTTTTTTGTTAGGGGACTTCAACTTTCCAAAAATACTTTGGAATGATTCATGCCCGGTTGTTTCCGAGTCACATAGTGAATCCACAACATTTGTAAACCTTGATTTTAATTTTTCCCAAATGGTAACAGAACCAACACGAACTTCATCGAGTGCCAATATTTTTGATCTCATTTTGACAACATCACCTGACTTGGTTAACTCAATAACCTACTTGCCCAGTCTAAGTGATCATTGCTTTATTAATTTTAATCTTAAAGGATCTGTTCATCGTTCAGTCAGTAAACCAAAATAAATTAGGGACTACAAGAGGGCCGACTATCAATCCATAAACAGAGAGCTTGAAGCGTTTTTAGGTGAATACATACTGGATTTTTCGGAACATACTATCGAAACTAATTAGTATCTTTTTAGGGACAAGGTGAATTATTTAGTACAAAAATACATACCATTACGTGTAATCTCATGCAAGCATCGAGCCGCTTGGTTCAACGTTCCATTAAAGCGTCTTTCAAATAAGAAAAAGTGATTATATCGCAAAGCCAAAAGTCGGAGTCATGTCAACTGGTGTGCTTATCGTCAATTTACAGCTCTGTTTAAAAGCGCAGTGAAAGAAGCTAAGAGGGTTTTCTTTAATAACACACTTCCTTCGTTACTGATAAACAACGCTAAAAAGTTCTGGAACGTCAATGGTTTGAAACAGAATAAGATATACCTAAACGACGACAATGGTGGGGCTATTCCTCAGTCTGAATGCTGCTCTGTGTTTAATGAAGTGTTCGCAAGGTCGTTCTTGAATCTACCCTCCGTTTGTCTTCCTGATGTTGCTGATTCAAGCTTTTTTCCTATGGATCCTGTGCTTATTGACTGTGTCGGTGTGATGCATTTAATCCGAAATTTAAAAGTTTGTTTGTCATCTGGACCTGATGATATGAACTCAGTTTCTGAAGAACACTGAAGTATACCGTATTTACTCGCACAATGAACGCACTCGCGTAATGAACGCACCCCCCAAGTCGGCTCTCAAAATTTCGACTTTTTTTTTCCTCGCGTAATAAACGCACCCCCAACTCGGACGTCAAAATTTTGACCCCCTCCCTCCATGCCCGCGAAATGAACGCACTTTTCTATCCTGGTGCAGCGAGGTCGCGAATGCATGTGCCGCGTGAGCGAACAAAACGCCTTGTGAAACGCGTTAAAAAAATAAAAATAGATCCAAGGGAAGCACAAAAAAAAAAAGCATGAGATTTTTCTTTTTTTTTGCGCGCGCGCCGCGCGCAAGGAGTTAAGAAAGAGAAGCGGAGAAGCACCCGCCTAAGCAAAGCGAAACAAAACAGCTTGCGAAAGGCGGCAAAAAAAAAAAAATATCCACGGAACTAAAGGCCCGTTCACACACTTGCGTTCGGAGCGACCACTATGCTTACGAACGAACGCAACCGCTGCGACTTCAACGACAACTGAGCGCGACGTGTTCACACACATGGAACCGCATGCAACCAAACGCATCAACAGCCAATGAGAAACGAGCTTCAGCTCTTGCTCATGGCCAATAGGAAGCAACCCAGCTACGCTTACAAACATGGCGGACGGTTTCGTGCCCGACGCGAGATCCTCACCGGAGCAGCCGGAGGTTTCGGCTACGGCGTACAGCCACGATGATCTGCTGTGCGCCTACAATAGCTGCGTAAGGGCGTACGTTGTCCGTGCAGGCAGCAACACGGACTGGGCTCTAGTCGCGCGGTCCTCCGCTGCGATGTTGCTCTTGAGCCGCCAAAGACGCCCCCGCCGAGAATGGGTTCGGTTCATCCTTCGTTCGCGAGAGAACCTCGGCGAATACCACCACCTCGTCCGCGATATGCGGCTGGACGACGGACGAGATTTCTTTATGTACTTCAGGATGACACGGCAAAGGTGCGTACTGTACCTCATTCTTTCCAATGCTAAATGCATAGCAAATAGCTCGAATGCCCGCCAAAGTTTAGGAGGTGCTTGTTTAGAGCACGTACAGTTCTGATTACCTCGCTCGCTCGCTGCCATTGGAACTGCCAAGTCCTCGTAAAATAACACGCAGAGATAACATCAAAAAAGAGCGAGGCAAAGAACGTGGTTTCCATGTTGCGCGCATTTTTAAAAGTTCACTTTATAGCACGAACCGAGGCAGCTAGGACTGGAGACGGCCTGTAAACCGTTTCTTCTGCAGGTTTGAACACCTGCTGTCCCTGGTTGGGCCGCTGTTGCTGAAGCAAGCTACATTCTGGAGAACGCCGATCGCTCCAGCGGAGAGGCTGTCCTTGACAATCAGGTGAGTTGAATATCCTCATTCTTTTCAGCTACCTCTTTTTCAAACAGCTGGGTCACTCACCATTTAATGTGTACTCAGTTTTAAGTTTGTTTTCATTTCACCAGTCAGCTCTAAAAGTTGAGATGATCATGTGTTACTGTCTCTGAATCTGTTTCCCTCATTTCACTATTTTAGGTACCTGGCTCACGGAGCATCTCAGGCAATATGTTCGACCAGTTACCGGATCGGCCGGTCGACGACCTCCGGGATAATCAGGGAAACGTGCCTGGCCCTCCACAAGGTGCTAGACCCACTCTACCGCCCTGTGAGTAGACAAGTTCGAGAAAATGTTAATCCTTATGTGACATGATGACAAGCACGTTTCGCATAGAATAGAGAACTCTAATACCATCTTCGATCAGCACGTACCGGAATTGCCCTGAAACCGGGACAGTGCACAGCGCTCGGTTGTGCAGCGCGTAGTCGGTGCATCATTGAGGACAAACTGCGCCGTACCGGTGCACCGCGGCGAGCACCACTATGCATCACTTCGCATTTTGTTTGTTTTTTCTTGTGTACGTCTGCATGCAGTGCCTGTCTGCTGTCAATTTCTCCTGGCTTTTACCGCAGTTTCTAGCATTTCTACGATGGACATTGTGTACGTGATTGGCCAATAGGGTCGCGAAACAAGTAACAATTCCACAGGTATATTTTGCCCATTATTGTTGGTAAGAGTACCACCAGACAATAGCCATACCTCGGTGTTATCGTAATGCTTCACAATGCTTTCCACGAAGTTCGTAACTTTCGGGCGCTCCTTGCAGCTGCAGCAATCACTGGTAATCGCACAAGTGGTAAGAAGCTCGTCGTCTTTACTGTCAGAAGGGTTGGGAAATTCATAGAACCTCACTGTTAGGTGTGTTCGCTTTCACAAAATCGCCATCTGCTATTCCCGCCATCTCCTCGATTTCCGGTCCTGGCCGCAATGCCTGATGGGGCTGCACCCCAATGCACTGCTGATTTTTTTGGTGCGCTTTGGGGCAACGAAAAGCCGCACCGGGAGGGTGCGCTCTGTTGATCGAGTATGTCCGGTGCGCACCGGTGCACTTGATCGAAGACGACAAGGCGCACCTCAGCGCCCCGGTGCACAGCGGTGCGGATGATCGAGGAAGCTCTGAATGTTTAAATTATCTCGCTGGTAAATCAATGAACCCACTAAATTCAAGTTTCTTCTAAGCCTATCCTTCCGAATCATCAGATGCTACACCCTTTCTTCTTTGCTCGTGCGAAACAGTGCAGTTGTTACTGAATTCTGGCTATAATGAGCATTGTGTGCTATGGTGGCATTAGAATAAAATTACCCAAGAGCATTTTATGACTGGCTTTGCAGGCCCCCAACACTGCCCAGTGGGAGCGGCTTGCAGGGGAGTTCGGCAGGCTCTGGAACTTCCCGAACTGTGTCGGAGCCCTGGATGGCAAGCACGTGGCCGTCCAAGCTCCACCTGGTAAAGGCTCCGACACATTCAACTACAAGGGGTTCCACAGCATTGTCCTCCTCGCAAGCTGCGACGCCAGCTACAAGTTCACGCTGGTGGACATTGGGCAGCCAGGGCGGTTTAGTGATGGGGGCATCTTTCGAGACTCCGAAATGGGGCAGTCTCTGCTGTCGGGAGGACTTGGTCTCCCGCCAGCTGGGCGGCTACCCCATACATCAGCCAAGCTGCCTTTTGTCTTTGTGGCAGATGAGGCGTTCCCCCTGCTGACTAACCTCATGCGCCCTTACCCCAGGAAGGACTTGGAGTTGATGCAGAAAGTGTTCAACTACAGGCTATCCAGAGCCAGGAGGATAATTGAGAACACTTTCGGCATCCTGGTGGCACGTTGGCGCATTTTCAGACAAACAATCCAGGCGTCTGAGGAGACTCTGGAGGCCATTGTCTGGGCGTGCGTCAACCTGCATAACTACCTGAGGGTGTGTGACGAGAGCGAGCAGGGGGAGCGTCGCTACTGCCCCGTCGGTTACGCAGACCAGGAAGCTGCATCTGGCGCTGTAACCGTCGGTCAGTGGAGGAGTGATGCTGCTGGCAGTACTGCGCTGTCAGATGTAGGCCGTGTCAGCTCAAACAACGCCTCCGACACTAACAAAGCAGTGAGGGACAAGTTCATGAGATACTTCTGTTCGCTCGCAGGGCGAGGTACCATGGCAGTACAATGTAGTGTTCAAAGGTTCTGCTCCTGAAAGCTAAGTTCTTTTTGTGCAAGCATATGCAAGCTTCTGAATTGTTTTCTTTATTGTGTTCTTAGCTATCTGAATGGGCAACTCCGCTTCATCTTTGTTTTTTTAGAAAAAACAATGCAGTCCTCTTCAGCATCACCTAGCAAGACCGCACGTCGAATATTACGACGTAGTTGCTTCTTGATGTTTCCTAAACGGTCCGGCAAACTTTGCAACTCGCCAAGTTGCCGAAATCGGCCTATTTGAGCTAGCAAATTGAGGTGCAACCAACAGAGCAGTCAAGGCTACGGCGTGGGCATAGGCAACATTGAGCTAAATGTCATCACAATTTCCCCCTTTTGCTTGTTTTTACTTCTCTGTGAAAATGTAACAGGTGACGTCAACAACATTTCCTCTCAGCGGTGTCCACGTGATTGGAGCAGCGCGCTTCTTGGGAGCCGTACGGCCGCCCTGCCATTACCGCCGTCTCCCGCGTCACAACTGCCGTCGTCGTTTCACCGTTTGCGACTATTCTCTCTCGGAGTTTCGTCCACAGTACGGACACTATGTGCGCAGACTTATGCCACAGTTGTGCAGACGTCGTTGAATGCCGTAGACACCAAAACGTGGTGAAGAGTGCGGTGCAGACTACACTCACGCCTGGCACACGCCCGCCCCAATTCCGCCGGTCGTTGCGTAGAGGATCATGTGACGTCTCGTACCACGTTGTAGCCATGTTCTTGGCGGCCCGAGGCCAATGTTGCCGGACAGAGCCGAATTTTCGTTTTAGATTTCTGCTCGTGTTTAACATATTTAAAAATGTATATTCCATTTTTCGGGACACAAATAACGTCTTTTCCACGACACTTTAATGCGAAATCACTCATTATTCCAAAATATTTGAAACTGAGCGGAGTTGCCCTTTAATTAAACTGGTCTGGTCATTGTTGACTAGAAAGAAATGAAGGTAGTTAAGTGATCCAATGTGCCTTTCTACCCAAGCCTTGTCAGGTGGAAGGAAGTGGAAAAGAAATGAGTAAATGTTCCACTAACAGGTAAACAGCAGTGTATATATTTAACCTTCCTTCACCATGTCACCGTTCTCCACTGCGGGTCTGGAATGCATCTTTTACTCTGCTTTAGACCATGTTTTTTTTTTCCTCATGACCATTTCGGTTTTGAATTAAATGTATTCTTCCTTAATTGTCCATATTTGTTTTTTGTCTCTTGCCATTTAAACTAACTTTCTTCAGAGCTACTGAGGGCTGTAACAAGTGTTACTGTTGTTGCCGCTTCCAATTTTATTGCAATTTTGTTTTAACTGTATTGTTGTTCTTATGTTGCTCGGCATTTTAGTCGTGTAACATGTCGCTGGCATATTTTTTTAGCATGGCAAATGTGCTCTGTGTGTTGCTCTGAACTGTACAGGGGTGGGGGCCCCTGTCATGCAGCAATGTCTTTTGGCCCTGCCTCCCTACATGGTAACGCCGGTGAAAATCCAAATAAATATTGAATGCAGAGGCGAGTACTGGACTGGATGTTTATTCATCATCATCTAGCATTGTCATGTAACACAGCCAACTCAAGTGTGTGTGCAACAAACATTGTTCACAAAAAATATCTAAGGAATATAAAAAGGCTACCGAAGGCAAGTATGAGAAAAGAAGTAAATTAAACCCCGCAGTGTATGCAGGAAGTACATTGCTCATAAAAATATCCAAAGAAATATAAAAAGGATGCCGAAAATAGGTATGACAAAAAGCAAAATAAACGTCCCTCCCCCCAACACAACTTCCAGTCTCCAAGAGGCCTCGAGGACCAGTATAGAAAACAAAGAAATGCAAAGTTCTTTAGAAAGGTAACTAAAGTGTGACGAGTTCAGGGAGTAGATGATTTTCTTGGGTAGTGTATACTGTATAACAAATGGGGACTGTTCTTGGAAAATAGCAAACTTGCCAGCCTACCTCTGGTTGAAGTAATGTGCTGTGCCAGAGCTTGTACTCCATTTCACCTTATGACTGACTGCAGTGGATGCTACGAGCCATTGCAGCCAATCCAGTGCTGTGAATGCTTCACCTGGCTACACAGCCCACACATCGCTGCACCTTTCCCAAAGGTCACGCACTACATTGGATTGCCTCCCATGGCTCATAGCATCTGCTGCAGTACACCATAAGGGGAAACGGAGTATAGCCGGTCATCTGGCATCCCAGCTGTAGATGAGAAATTTAGTCAGTGAAGTGCCACTGGTTGCCTAGGGCCTAAAGAACATCACAAAGTAGTGATGGACAATTCCTATTCGGAAGTTGAAGATTGAGAACTACTCACTCTCTCAGCTCTGCAGTGAAGTTCGTATAAAAGCGAGTTAACTTTAAACTTTGCTTCATTCCAGAGGCAGGCTGGCAAGTTTCTTATCTCATTTCCCACGTGAAGTCCATAAATTCGAAAAGGATCATTACTGTCTGGATTTTCGGCCCGACTCGCCATCTGCCTTGTTGACTCCTCAACTATCCGGCGAAGGGACCCCTCTTCCTCCTGGGAGTTGGCCCGCCCCACCTTCCTTGCCCGTTTCTTGGCTGGCGGCTGATCAGTTGCCTGGGGAGGCGATGCGTGCTGCTGCACTGGAGCATGCTGTGAAGCTGGTGGCCGAGCTGGCACCAGCTGCACAGGGGTGGGCAGCTCGCGGTTTTGCTCCAGCTGCAGCAGCACCTCGCAGGTCTCTGAGGGTTCGAAGTCCTCCAGCATGGAGTCCTAGGAAAAGAATTGGTTTGGAATATTTCATTTATAAAAATTTAAATGGAATTTATTTATAGTTAGGTATGTTCAAAATATGTAATTATGACAGCTGCAAGGCAAAGTTGCGGCTAGTTTCTTCAACATTATCAATACCGGAGAAAGCAGTTGCAACACCAGCACCCACAGCAATCTAGTCAAATAGGGTGGTGTAAGTAGAGGAGAGGACACTTGGTTTACACAGCACTATACTCATTTCCACCCCTAGAAGAAAGGAAGTTTTGCGCATTGTTCATACGTCGGACAAAGAACTTCTCACAAAATTTGATTGTCAGAGGCAAAAGTGATGCTTTTGATGTTTGAAACATGTACGTCCTGATAAAATAGCATATATCCAATCTAAAATGCACCTACATATCTCTTACTTCTCTACATAAAAGGGGAAATTTGCAACGCTCTGCAAGGAGCCAAACTTTTTTTTTACTACAGTTCTTCAGGTGAAAACGGGTATAGTATATACTAAATGTATTGTTGAATGCTTTAGGAATGTGCATCATAAATTATGTGTCTGACAGACAGAATTATGTTTTTATTTTAACATAACAGATATAAAGTTAAAATATGAAATGCCTACTCGGAGCCCGTATTGGACTAGCTGGCGGTAGCACTTACAAAAGCCGTGGTTCAAGCATTGGAAACTACGATTGACAATATCGGTAACACAATGAATCAGTGTTGCCAATAATGTCTGTGAAAAGTTGAAAGGAAAAAATAGCCGATACTTTATACTAGTTTGCCTCCCATGTGGGTGGCTGCATCCGGAACGACCGAAACAACAAACCAATTGGGTGTTACGGAGAGCACAACCATGCGCCCTGTGTTCTGGACGTGCATGGAAATAGTGAAAGGTTATCCTTTTTCACGTGAAGTCCTCTCCTTATCCGTGGAACCAGGGTTGTGTTACAATGGTAAAATAGCATGCCCCATACTCCGTTCAGCCGCCAGCTGAGACTGCGGAGGGAGCTACTTGCCCGCCGGACCAATTAGCCGCCTCCCTTTCGTCACCTGACCCCGCTCTGCACATGGGTGTGGGCGGGAGCGTGATCACATGGCGAAAGAGACGTATGACAGGTCCAACGAAGACGTAGCTTCCACTGCATGCAGTCTCAGCTTAGGGGTGAACAGAGTACAGTCACTGAAAAGGTGTGAATGGATGGGTGTCTCTTTCAAATGCCCCTTCCTCCAGCATGCGCCCATTGACTTTATCCATGCTCCGTCCGTGCGTGCACGTCAGAGGTTCACGAGACTACGAAGCATAATCGAAGGTAGGAAGCTCACGCTTAAGGTCGGACAACTGAAACTCCTGCCTGAAAAGGGGAAATTTTCATATGTTTCCGTCTTGGATTAAATCGATTAGTGCTAGCATTTGCACTGCTTGCTTTGTCTAAGTGATCTCAAAATTAGACTTTTATATATATGTTGATATATTGCTGCTAAAATTTACGCTGCCTCTGTAATTGTAGGAGAAGCATGTGTTGAGATGGTAAATTTCTATTGTTTTAAAGTTCCCATTGTACCAAGGCTGCATATTGCTTTTCTTTCCCACTCGCCCCTGTGTGTTGTATCCTTGGGAAGTAAAAATTAATGAAGCTTGAGGCTATAAAAAAAATGCCTATCCGTTTGCTGCGCATGCCATCTTGTGGAGGCACGGCAGGCACGGCAAATGGCCAAACTGCCGTGTCGTTTGTGTTCGTTTGCAACGCAAGTAGTTGAGCTGTGCTGATCATTTTTGGTTATGTATAGGAACGAACAGTGACCGCATCGACAGACCAATAAATTGAGGAGAGCCTGGCCGTGCGCGTCGCATGCCGGTAGTGGTTCCTGCAATTACTGAAAAACATTGCGTCGGCAGTGATCGTCGACGTGGTGGACGCTTATCGTTCCTCATTGACTGCGAATTCTTGTCGTGTGTCGAGATGATAAACCAGCACGTCCCAGAAGAGGAGATTCATCTACTTGTGCGGCGATGTTGTGGCAGTACGCTTATGCCATCGTGTTTATCTTGACTTCTGTGGTCTTTCTTAGCATTTGGGTCCTGAAACATCGCCCAGATTTCTTATTTTACATACTCCATGTGTGTGTCAAGTTCAAGGAATTACTGTTGCGTACTGTTTTTGAAGACGCGTCTTAAGGATGCGAATTTTCACCCGTTTTCATGATTCCGGGAAAAGTGATTAGTGTTAGCATTTCTCAACGCTTTGAAATCATATCTCTAAGTTGCTATATTGCTGCTGAAATTGCAGAATCTTCTGTAATCATAGAAAAAGCGTGTAGCCAGATTCATACTGTTGAAAGTAGTGTGTTTTTCAAGAAAGCGTACGGCATGTTTCTTTTCTTTCTTTCATCTACTAGCTCTATCCTGTAAAAACTACTAGGAGCTCTATCCTGTAAAAATGAAAATAAATAAAGCTTGAGGCTATTCAAAACTGTCTGTCCATTTTCTGTTACACCAGTGAGTGGCAGAGGCACCGCAAAAACTGCCGACAGCAACGGAGAAACATTTGACGTGCTGACAATCGCTATGTTCGCCAAAATTGCTGCGTTTGTTGCAGTTATTGGAAGAGAGTACACGCAGCGCAGAGTGGTCATTTCAGTCGCTCTGGTCACAACGGACGCAGTCATTGTGACCAGTGAACCGGAACTCACTGCAGATCTCTGAACAAAGATTGCCATAGCAATCAATGGTTAGATAATACTCCGACCACCCTCCCTATGCTATGCATCTATACTCCGTTTCACGACAACTTGGCAAACTGTGGAGGTCAGGGCCCCTCCGACCCAATAAGAGCGTCGGAGCAAGGCACGTGACATCATGTTACGGGAGCATGTGTCGCTGCGCCAAATACGAGGCCCGGAGAAACCCGTTGTCGTCTGCTAGCCAAGGGTCATCTGCTGTGAAGCCAACTTTGGGCGAACGTCCACCGCCACAACATTACCATCCGCTAGAGTAGTGCTCTTTGGGAACAGTTCATGAGACAACCGTATGTTAAATTTACCCACAAACCTGTGGCGGGAGCTAATGCCAAAGCCCAATGCAATGTATTGAGCGAAAGCGTTTGATAACACGGCTGCGATCACCAATGACCATGGCGCTACAAGGAGAAGGGAATCGGGAGCGGATAAGGCGTCACTTTTTTAAGTTTAAATTTAATTTAAACTTTCAAATTAGTGAATATTTATTTCTTATTATATTTATACAGTCGAATCTCGTTAATTCGAAATCAAGGGGCACGGAAAATTTGTTTGAATAAAGCAAAGTTTGAATTACCGGGAGTTTCCTCCCATAGAGACGCATAGGATGGGACCTGGATGCTCGTTTCAATTACCTGCAAGTTTGAATTAATAGAGTTTGAAATAACGAGATTCGACTGTATATTGCCGATAGAGATGGGATCGAGCGAGTTCAATTGCCGTTCAAAGAAAAAGAAGCCTAGAACTACTTTTTGTCACGGACGGCGCTGTTGCTGTGGCGGTAACGAGGCCTCTGTGGGCTCAACCATGGAGTGTTATCACGTGCCTTACCCCGACGCTCTTATTGGGTCGCAGAAGCCGCAGCCACCACAGTTCGACAAGTTATCGTGAAACGGAGTATAGGGGTGTTAGGAATTACAGAAAAAGAGGAAGTGTGAGGGGATAGAACATTACACGGGTGTCCTCCACGCTGTCGATGCTTCGAACCCCAGACTCCCCTTCGTCCTCTTCTTGAGGACTGTAGGCGTCCATGAGCAGATCTGCACATCAAAAAACAAAAATGGAAGAAATTCAGCATTGTCATAGTCTAAAAAGAAGCGGAAGCATAAGATAATATTCTTACATTCCTTATACAACAAGTCCAATATTTCTAGAAACTGGTCTCTGCCACTTAAAAAAATTAGAAATGGAACACAGCTTTTGCTTGTGCTAGTTTTTCTGTTAAAACATTTGTACATATACGTATAATGCCCCTAAACTTTTACTTTATCTGAAATAGTATAAGGTGGTTTCACGAAACGCCTTTTGACTTCTGGTAAGCTGCGTCCCGCCATGTTGATGAACAGCATCTGCCACCTCCCTTTTTGCTTTCAAAAAGACGATTAGTTATTGGCACCGTTTTTTGTGTTGGTGAAATGCGGAAGCATGGAAAGCACCATGGCGGATGAAAATTAAACAAGAAACCACCTTCAAGGGACACGGACATCCCGAAACGTTTATGTTTTGCCAGGCGATCTATTATGGTGCAAGAAGACTACCCAATCAGTATTTTGCTACAGCATCACATATATTTTTGATGAAGTCAAAAAACGCAACTGCTCGACACTGAAACCGAAACTGGACTGGGGAGGAAGAAATATAGAGGCGAGAGATACCAGAAGTCACGTGGCTGTGGCTGTGCTACTTTGATTTTTTCAGTCAACGTATTCGCAGCTTTTAGAAGCCACAAAAAATGTGTATCATATTTTTTGTCCATTTCTAGTATTGAGTGTGTGCCTTCGATGACCCACGACTTTGATCAGCTTGGGTGGTTGTTTCTAACTATAGAAAACAGAATGTGACCACGGAGAAGAGAGTGAGCGCGACTCAAACCAGCCAGTTCTCAATCGGCGGCTTTCGGGCGGAAAGAAAACGAGTTTTGAGCCGCAAATTGTGTTCTGGGTAGTTGGGCTCTTGTATGTCAAGTAGAAATAAAAACCTTGACGAGCATAAATACCCTGTTAGTGTACCTTTAAGTCATCTGCTAACACACCGAAAATAGAAAGCAAATTATGTTCTACGAACCAAATGCCGCAATGAAGTTAAACCGGACGCAGGCTGAAAGTATTGTTTGGAATTTGACATTGGAAGCGATCGCCAAACCTGTGGTTCCTTATAGCCACGTCCCACTAGAGCGACAGACAGCAACAAACGACAGCGACACACAACGAGCGACAGACGACACCGACAGACAGCCTGTTTGTCGGAGTCCGCCGTCCCACTTGGCGGACACGACGCAGAACACGGGGACAAGGAAACCTGTTTCCTAGTGGGACTGGAGTTGTCAACAAAACACTTCAAAATACACAGACAAACTGAGTCTGGCAACGCAGTTTTCGTGTTTTGCCCTGTGGGCATAAAGCCCGCCAATAAACACGGTGAAAGTGGAGACGATTACTTTATTTCTTGATTAAAGCTTCCGCTTGTCTTCATTTGCCATTGGCGACTTTCCGCAAACAGTCGTGACAATCGACACGAAACTTTTTCAGAAATAGAATACCCGAATCGTTCCTTTTTTGGGTCGTTCAAGGAATTCTAGGTGAGCGGCACGTAATTTTACGCCGATTTTCAGGATGTTTATAACTTCCATCCGAATGATCGAGGGCAGGCGTTTTTTGAAGGACAATACAGCATCCCGATGATCACAGAAGGTGATGACAAGCCTCTCGTCGGCCAGAATGGCTTGCCGCGGAACGTCGTGTCCTACTTCGTGGTGAGCGGCCTTACTTTGGTCAGTCCTCGAACACGAGTGTATCCATCCTGATGCAGGGGCGTAGACCTCGGCGTCTTGAAGCACCACCTCGTGCACCAAGCTTTCGCGAGCTAAACCAGCCACAGAAATTTCCCTTTCGCAACACCACCGCCCTGCGCCAGCCAGCAAGCCGCGCCCGCGACCACTTGAGGGACCGGAACTGCGGGACCGAGGAGTGGTCGCCAAGGGCTTCTCTGAAGGTCGAGCGGCGGAGCGAGCCACGGGAGGAACGGGAGGAAGGGTAGAAGGGTGGAAAGGAAGGCAACAGAAGGCACAAGCGGGCGAGGAGGATAAGTTTGTCTCCGAGACATGTTTCTCAGTGGGACTGCTTGCTGCGCTTCAAGTCCAACGACAGACAAGAACTCGTCCGTCGTCGATCGTTTGTCGGCGACTGTCGCGGGTGTTGGTCGTTGCAGTGGGACACCATCGGCGACACGGAACTTTGGGGTGTTGTCGGACAAAAATCTGTGTTTGTCGCTCTAGTAGGACGAGCCTATTAGCAAATCTCAAATTGTTTTGCTGCCATACAAATCCTAATATTGACCGGTAGATGAAGGACGATTTGGGTCAGGCACATCAGAAGCCACAAGACCTCTCTTCTCATTTGTGTGTAGGCAAGAAGTTGTCACCGAAATATTGCCCGACCGTAGACAGGAAAACAGATCCAATTTTGTTCCGTTAGTCGATAATGAACTTCCGTTAGTCGATAATCAACGGTAATGGTCCCAGATCTAATCAACAGCCAAGAGAAATCTCTTGGCTGTTGACGGGTTGACCTCAAGTTAGCCAGCTCGTCTGCACTCCGAATAAAGACCGGTAGGTACAAAAATCAAATGAAAAGCGAGTATCAGACGCTATTCTTTTTTGTCGCCAATGGCTCCAGTACATGAGGTAAATCTTGACGCGAAAGAGATCAAGTGAGCTGGAGAACACTTCCTCCGCACATAGAATGACATGGGGCAAACGTCTGTCAACATGGCATCTAGCTTAGTGTGTGGGAAGAATCAAGATGCTTCCATTCCTAACACTCAAACATGCTAAGCATGTTTGTCTTTCACAATGTCCTTGACCTTCATTTTACTTTTGCAGAAGACTGTAGGAGAAAGCAGGTGATCCCAAATCGGTTCAAGATTTTCTTACCATGTAAGCAAACTTACCTCTAGGGTTCACGCCCGATTTTTCTGTGTCTGCTGCCGCTGCAGAGGTGGACGCCACTCCCCTGGCAACAGGGAGCACTTTGGTGCTGATGGAAGAGAGTAAAAATGTGTTAAACTCAGACTGGGGATCAACTGTGCTTGTTCTTGGCAGTAAGTAATGTAGCATATTACCGTCGGTGCTGAATCTGGCCCTTCAGGAAGGCCAGATATTTGAAGAGGTGCCATGTTGGCACGGCAACATCATCGCGGCCAGCACCGCTCCGGCCACTTACCGTATTTACCCGAAAATAGGTCGACCACGAAAATAGGTCGACCCCTATTTATTGAGCCCACCGAGAATAAAAAAAAATAATTCGAATATAGGTCGACCATTTCTTTTTCTAGGAACAGGGGAAAGTTAGGGCAAAAGAAGGAAACAAACCTTTATTTACTGCACTCTCAGCTAAATCACAGGGCGATGTCAAAAACTTAATCATCGTCAGAACTTCCGGACATGTCATCCTCATCCGAAGCTTCGCCAGCTTGGTAGACATCCTCGCAAATTCGCTACAATACCTCACTGACACCGTTGTAAAATGACGACAAGAAAGAAGGTGGAGACAGGCCAAGCGACGAAAGAGCAAATACAAAGACGCGAGCAACGCCAACGCTGAGAGTCCCGTGGGCAACACGCGAGCCGCCGAAAAACAACAAACTAAAATACCTCCGTTTTTCTTCTCTTTTTTTTTTTTTTTTTTTTGTGCGCGTTTGCGAGGGACATGGGTTGGAGGGCAAAGTGCATGGCGCATCGCGTTCCTCTTCCTCCCCTTCCCCCTTGCCCAGCGAGGGGGAACGCGATGGCGAAACCCGATGCCCGAAGGATGTGAAGGATGTGCGCGAGAGCCGTGGCCGGCGGCGCGGCGCGGCGCGGCTGTCGGCTGTTGTTGTTTCGGTTGTTTTTGTGCATCAAAAGCTTTTTGAAACATGCCGCGCGGCTCTACCGCGACGCCGGCTAGGCGATTGATAGCTCCAGAGTTTCAAAATTTGGTCCCGAATGTAGGTCGAAATTCTTTGGACACGATTATAGGTCGACCCTTAATTTTTGACAACATTTCCGAAAAAAAAAGGTCGACTTATATTCGAATAAATACGGTAGTTTCCTCGACTCTCTGACATACTTGGCCCTCATGGCCCGCCAAGCCTGACAGCAGGCATTAGAGTCGCTGCCTGAAGTGAAAGAAGTAAATGTGGCATTAATAATTAAAGCGTCACTTATGAAGACAAGTTTTAGAACAGAAATCACGATCGAACTAGATTTCTAATACAACTTCAATTAGGACAGCCAATAGGTGCAACAGACATACATCAGGTTTGCTTGCCAGTATTCAGCCAAAACTTTACAAACCTTCTTCAACTTCTTGAAATGTAGGATTCTCACTTTTTATGTTCTACCAGTTTGATCTCTTCATTACTGACCGCTCGATTAATAATCGCTTCCCATTTCGTACCATAATTTTGGCAAACGGTTATGCGAGGTACGCAAACGAGGTGCGAGCAGTAGGTTGTGGGTGGGTGTGCGCTGCCCACTCGGAAATGTTTGGTCACAGATAGCTGCAGGGAGGCCGCATCAGTGGCTCCGAGGTAAACCGCCGGCACAAAGAATCAGATCCCCAGTTGGCGGGTTGGAATCCTAGCTGATCGAGAAGCCCGCAATCTGACCGAGGTTCATTGGAGAGAAAGCGCCGTGTAACAGAGATTTCAGTTTCACGTCCAAAGAATCCCAGGTGGTGTAAATTAATCGCTGAGGTATGCGATGGCCTTCCTTGGTTTGGCATGCAAAACAATCCAAACTTTTCTTTGCGAACGGCAGGGAAGTCTATTTGCAGTCCCGCCTCTGGCGTGACCCAAAACGAACCTTTGATAGCACTTTGGCGGCTTGCGAGCTTCGAGTGGGAACGCCCAGACGCGTGCAGCTGCGCGTGAACGCGAGCGTGCATGCGCAGCGAAAGTTTGGCAGAAGGCAACGAGCGCGCGACGAAGCCAGGGCATCCAGAGAGACGCCCTGGGTCGAGGCCCAAATTATATAGTTCTGTTAAGAGGTCATACTCACCCAAAGCGATTGCAATCGCCTTCCAGGAATTTTCACGCTTTGCGGTGTCCCGGTAATCCATCCGGCTGGCATTCCACAGCCACGGATAGCGCTCAACTTCTTGAATGAGCGCTTCTTCTGAGCAAGGAGCCACAGGAGGAGCCGCCATGTTGTCAAGAGAGAACAGACTCACGACCGGCATACAACGCGCGCGGCTGCGGGCACCTCGACTCGTGATTGGCCTGTTGTTCCGGTCGTTCCCGTGCACAAGGAGAAAGTTGAGCTCCGTTCAACTCCTTGCGTTGCGAACGAACACGAACGAAACGACCATTTGGCGCTCCGTTGCCATGGCAACTTGTCGTTCCAACCGGTTGCGTTCAGTTCGTAAGCGTAGTGGTCGCTCCGAACGCTACTGTGTGAACGGGCCTTAAGAGAAAAGAAAAAAACAAAACAAGGAGCTTTTTTTTCTTTTCTTTTTTTTTGCACAGCGCAGGTTGGTCGCGAGTTGCACGCGTCGCGCAAGAAGATAGGAAAGAGAAGCGGTGAAGCCCTCGCCTAAGCAAAGCAAAACAGCTTGCAAAAGACGGCAAAAAAAAAAAAAGATCCACGGAATTAAGAGAAAAGAAAAAAGCATAAAGAGGAGCTCTTTTCTTTTTTCGCACGACGCAGTTTGGTTCCAGGGTCGCGCGCCGCGCGCAAGGAGATAAGAAAGAAAAGCAGAGAAGCCCTCGCCCAAGCAAAGCGCACATAATGAAGGCATCCTGCCCTCGCCTCCTCCTCGCACTTTGGAAAGAGAAGCGAAAAGCCTTCGAAATGAACGCACTTTTCTACCCTGGTGCAGCGAGGTCGCGAAAGCATGGGCAGCGTGGGCAAACAAAACAACTTGCGAAAGGCGGGGAAAAACAAACAAACACAGAAGCAAGAAAAAAAAACATGGAGAGGGGCTTTTTTTTTTTTGCGCATCGCAGTTTGGCTTTGGAGTCTCCGCGTCGCGCGCAAAGAGATAAGTTAGGTCGATTTTTGCGGGATAAAAGGTCCGTTCTTTATGCGAGTAAATACGGACGCAAAACTTTTACCTCGCGTAATGAACGCACCCCCAACTTTGCCTCGATTTTTCGGAAAAAAAGTGTGTTCATTATGCGAGTAAATACGGTACTCCTCCATAATTTTGTCGAAACTTTGTCGAAACTTTTTTTACAGTCCCTAGATACCTGTATTGTGCCCGGCGATTGGAAAGTGGGCAAGGTGGTACCCTCGTTTAAATCAGGAATTTCGCGTTCTCCCCTTAAAAAGCCCCTGAAAAGAAAAAAAATTTTTTAAAACAATCTGGTTGGGACACGCGGGTCAAAAAATAAATTTTATGCGAAAAAAATTTTTAGAGCAATATTGACGGCGAAAGATTTATTTGAAATTTTACGCGCAAATTCCAGGTTATTGAGCTCGGCTTCTCATTGGTAACGATGGTCATTCAAATCAGCTTCTCAGTGGCCGATAGAATGAGTGACAGCTTAGATGTTGGTTATAAAATCTTCGTGATCTCTTGAAATCGCCTTTTGAATTACATTTTTTAGGTTTAAGAAGCAATCCATCGAATGAACGTCGTAAGTATTTACAAACGTTTCACAAAATCGTTACTTCCGTTCGGATTAAATGACAAACAAAAGCTTTGCCATTTTTTTTTCTGTCATGGTCGCCGTTTTGCAACGCGTCTCGCGTCCTTGGGTGGTTTTATAGTTATCGCGTTTATATGTGAAGACCTCCTGAAGAGGGCTTGTTGCTTGTGTTAGTTAGTCATGGCCGATTCACACGACGGACTTATCTGCGGACGGATTGATCACGTGATGACATGTCTGCGGTTTGTCTGTCTCCCAAGCGCATCCACACGAGGGAGATGACCAGCAGACGCCAGCGAGGACGGACCTAACCTGTACGCCACCCCACAGTGCTGCGAAACTCCAACATCGCACCGTGGCACCGTTGTTCGAGAGAGAAATAGACGTTCGCTACCGCGATAATGAATTGTACGCCGCTGTTACGTACAGATCGAGAGAAAACACCATGATAGGCTTTGCGCGAAGCGCCACTAGCTTTGCTAACCCAAAGCATGAGAGTGACACAGGCATGGTCCTGCTCGAGAAGGGTTCCGCATAGAAGCGACGAAGTTCTGGGCTCGCGAAGGGGCGTTTGGAGATGCCTTCACGCACTCCGCGCTCGTGCACAACACTCAAGTTCACCACAGCCACAAGAGAGGTCTTGCTCGTCGATGAAATCCTGATTGGACGTGCAAAAATTATCGCGGCGTGCTAGACGAGTTTTGACGGAAGCTTCTTGACGCAGACCCGGAGGAGTACCGGAACCTGCGTCGTGTCAGCCAGACAAAGTTTCTGCCGTTCCTTTCACACGTGGAACGAACAAACGCCCGACAAAATGAACCAGCGAATGCACAAAACACAACGATGCGCCACTTTTGTTTTCGTCGCCCAGAAACAAAAACGCAAGCAAAAAAGACAAGAAAACAATGTTCCGTTGCTAGACTAAACGCTTTTCAAGTCAATCTCCCGCCAAAAATCCGCGAGTGAAAAAGGCGCTTGACTTTATCAGTCCGCGCATCCGCGGATGAGGCGCGGATCGCAGGAATTGGTGACGTGCCGGTCACTTGGTACACGGTCTGCGGACGAAAATCGCGACTCGGTCCGTCGTGTGAATCGGCTGTACGACGCGGTACGACGTGCGACCGGCAGACACAGGAAGTAGCAATGGCTCTCGTACGGGGCGCAGCCAAGCCGCCAAGCCGATCCACTACGAAGAGGCGGGGAGTGCCTCTCCTCCACGTGCCTGAAATGCCGAGAGAGAAAAAAGTGGAAAGGAGGTGACTACCGACTAAATTGCGTCTGGCGCAGTCAATATTGCTCTAAATATTTTTTTTGCGTAAAATTTATTTTTTGGCATTAGTGTCCCAACAAGACTGTTTTGAAAAAAACTTTTTTTCTTTTCAATTACCCCCTTTAATTACAGACCGATATCTTTAACTAGTGTTCCTTGTAAAATCTTAGAGCATATAATTTATTCTAACCTTGTTAGTTTCCGTGAGAGTGATGCATTTTTTACATCATGCCAGCACGGCTTTCGTAAGTTGCTCTCCTTTGAGACATAACTCATTTCATTTACACATGAACTTTTTGCTGCTTCAGATAATGAATCTCATGTTCACTGCATATTTCTGGATTTTTCTAAAGCTTTCAATCTTGTATCTCATCAGCTACTCTGTTTGAAATTAAGCAGATTAAATATTGACCCTAACATTCTCGCATGGATTGAAAGTTTCTTGTCTAACAGAACCCACTTTGTAGTTGCTAACGACTTCAAATCATCCTCATTTCCCGTTACTTCAGGTGTGCCACAGGGGTCTGTGCTTGGCCCTCTTCTCTTTCTCATCTACATCAATGACCTTCCTAACTCTATCGACTTATCCATCAAGTTGTTTGCTGACGACTGTGTCATTTTTCGAGTCATTTCTACTAGTTTCGATTCCTATCTGCTTCAGTCTGACCTTAACAAAATCTCTAATTGGTTTGATATCTGGGAAATGCGTGTGAATACTAACAAGTGTAAAGTAATGAGAATTACTCGTCAGACCGTTTGTGGCAGCCTTTACGATTATCAACTTTCAGGCAGTGCACTTGAACAAGTAACGTCATACAAATACCTAGGGGTTCATATAACAGCTAATCTGTCTTGGCAAATGCATGTCAAACATATAGTAAATAACGCTAACCGTATGCTTGGGTATTTGCGTCGTAACGTTTCTATGGCACCATCATCTTTAAAGTTTCTCCTCTATAAAACTCTTGTCCGCTCTAAACTGGAGTACGCATCCTCGGTGTGGGACCCAGGCCTGGAATTTCTGATTAATAACTTAGAATCGATAGAGAATCGCAGCGCGCGTTTTGTCTTGTCAAACTACTCCCGTTCATCTAGCGTATCCTCTATGAAGGCAACCTTGAACCTTCCGAACCTTTCTCTGTGCAGAAAAATATTGCGACTCACGCTATTTCATAAAATATATCATTATAACCCGCACCTCAAAGCTGAACTTTTTTCAGAGCCATCATACGTCTCATCTCGTTCGGACCACCATAACAAAGTAGGCGCGTCACATTGTCGCACTAACTTGTTTTTCGATTCATTTATCCCAAGGACTAGCAACGAATGGAACCACCTGCCCGCCTCCATCATAACGACTATTGACGATTTTACTTTCAGATCCGCCATTGAGTGTTATGTAATTTCTCAATAACCTGTGTTGTCTGCATTTTTCATTATCTGTTAAATTTCTGAGTTAACTCCCTGTTGTTTGTTTTTATGTTTTCCACCACTCCCTTCTGTAACGCCCTCTGGGCCTTCAAGGTTCTGAAATAAATAAATAAATAAACATGATTAAATACAGACTTACTTCACACGTGAGCTTCCAATAGTTGGTGTCAGCAAAGTCTTCGTAACCTGTATGAAATGTTGGAAGTCAAGAAATCTGCAAATCATGTTTCAGATCACGCTCGGCATGGGGCAGCTCCTGGAGCGGTGGACCAGCTGGCGCAGAACGTGGGGCAGCAGACACAGAGCATGGACCGGATCGCACAGAACATCCAGGAGGGTGTCCTCTCCATGCAGGAAAATGCTGCCTTTATGCGAGAGGTCATCCTCTTGCTATCCAGCCACGCTCTGCGTCAGCCTCAGCCCCAGGTGTTGCGAGCTTGCTCTGGGCTAGCCGCACGTTACGTGAGATGAAGCAGCCGACCACCGTGAGACCCAAAACACCAGTGACCTTTATGCAGGCATCATGGCGACCCAAACACAACTCATGGAATCCCCGCGCGAGCACCTCGCACGCTATGCAATCAGTCACGCATGGCTACGTCGTCCTGCGTTACGCCGCGTGAGCACATGCACTCGCTACATCCCCCTTTCTGAGAGTGAAAGACGACCGCTACGAAAATGTCCACAAGTTCAACTTCACGGGCGCTTTCACTCTTCTGCCAGAGCGCGTAAAATACGTTCTTGGTGGTGCACTGTCACCGTCACCACCGCGTTGAACATCGTCAGATGACACCGTCTGTGGTGGACGATGAGCGTTACGGCTTGAAGGACTCAACATTGATTCCTCGCTGTTTTGAGCCACGACGCCAGAGTTTCCCGATGTCTCTTGCACTGGACCGGCATTCTGTTGCTGTGAGTCTGACGCATCAAATGGCACCAAGTGCCGACGATTGCGTTGGATGACTCCCGACGGAGTCTCCACCACATAGGAGCGTGGTCTTTTGGCCGGACTCAGCACTTTGGCGGCGCAAGAGATATCGTCCACCCACACATCTTCCCCCACGGACAGTGATCGAAGGCGCTGGACACGATGACGCCGATTGAAGTCACGTTGTTGTCGTCCGCGCGCCGCTTTGTCTTTGCGCTGGAAGTCCTCTTGTGACGGCCAAGTAGGGATCAGAGCCTCATCGAGCTTGGGAACTCTGGTCTGAAGACGCCGGCCAAAGAGGAGCTGGGATGGACTATACCCGCTGATGCCCGGCGTGTCCCGATACACAAGAAGACTCATGTGCGGATCCTGTGACTTAAAGAACAGCTCTTTCATGGTCCGTACCATTCTTTCGGCTTCCCCGTTTGCTTGAGGATATCTGGGACTGCTCGTAGCATGGTGAAAACCGTAGCACGATGCAAAAGCTGCAAATTCCCGCGAAGAAAATTGGGGCCCATTATCCGAAACCACAACGTCCGGAATGCCAAAGCGGGCGAATGAACTCTTCACCGCTGCGATGACGGCTGTGGACGATGTGGAGGTCAGGCTCACCACTTCGGGGAAACGGGAGTAATAATCCACGATGAGGACGTAGTGCCTCCCAGAGAGTTCAAATAAGTCGATGCCGACTCGTTGCCAAGGACGATTTGGTGTGGGCGTACAGAGGAGCGGTTCAGAGCGCTGCACCCTGGTTTGTGCACACCGTTCGCATCCCGTGACGAGCTGCTCAATCTCGCTGTTCACGGTGGGCCACCACACCGCGTCTCGGGCCCTTGCCTTGCAGCGCCCGATGCCTTGATGGCCTTCGTGGATGAGCTGGAGCATGTCTTTTCGAAGACCAGGAGGGATGATGATGCAGCGGTCCTTCAGCAGTAGTCCGTCGTAGACCGTGATACTGCCGCGCACCTTCCAGTAGCCACGCAGATGATTCGGAACTTTTGAAACCTTCTCTGGCCAGCCACTCTCGCACAGCCGAAGCAACCCTGCGCAAACACCATCTTGCGCCTGGTGTTGGCGAAGACTCTCCAGTCGAGACGATGTGAGGTCTTCGAATCCTTTCACGACCTCACTGATAAAAAGTTCCACTGAATTGACCTTTGGACCTTGGTGCTCCTTGGTTGCGGCTCCCAGCGGAGCTCTAGAAAGGGTGTCCGCAGTTGCTAGAAGCTTGCCTGGGACGTAGAGCATACGATACTGGTATCGCATAAGACGCATCCGCAGACGCTGGATACGTGGAGGGATCAAGTCAAGTTCAGCGGTTCCCAAGAGTGTGAGGAGAGGGCGATGGTCGGACTCTATGTCGAACTTGATGCCTCGCACAAACTGGTCGAAGCGTTCTACAGCCCACGTCGCAGCCAAAGCTTCCTTTTCTGTCTGGCTGTATCGCTGCTCCGTGGACGTGAGAGACCTGGACGCGTACGCTACAGCACGCCTTTCTCCCGTTGGCTGATCTTGCAGAAGCACTGCTCCGAGGCCGTAGGAGCTGGCATCGGCAGATACCGTCGTGGAGTACGAAGGATCGTACTTTGCCATGCAGGCCTCTGAGCTAAGCATACTCTTCAGCTGGTTGAAGGCGGCCTGTTGACTGGCACCCCAGTACCACACGCTGGACTTCTGCAGGAGTGCCCGGATCGGTGCGGTTACATCCGACAGGTGTGGAAGAAAACGTCCGACGTGATTTGCCATTCCCAGCAACCTTCGGACTCCACTGACGTCTGTCGGCGCCTTCAAGTCTGCCAAAGCCTGAATTTTCTCCGGATCTGGGCTGATACCTGCCGAACTGACCAGAACACCCAGAAACTTGACCTTCTCGGCGGAGAAAGCGCACTTGGCTTTGTTGAGCTTCACACCTGCCGCTTCGAGACGATTCAACACCTGCTTGAGGCGCCTGTCGTGTTCTGCTTGCGTGCTACCGAAGACCAGGATGTCATCTATCATGTTGACAACTCCGTCTTGTCCTTCGAGTATGCGGCTCATCTGTCGCTGAAAATACTCCGGAGCTGAGCAGATTCCAAATGGAAGACGACAGAAGCAGAACCTCCCAAACGGCGTGATGAAGGTTGTAAGCTCTTGGGTTTCTTCTGAAAGTCTCACTTGGTGAAAACTAGCGGTGGCATCGAGCTTCGAAAAGATCTTGGCTTGTCCAAGACATCCCAGGATTTGCTCAACGGAAGGCAGAATGTGCCTTTCCCGAAGCACAACTTCGTTGAGACGAGTCAGATCAACGCAGATCCGGTAGTCTCCTGAAGCCTTGGGGACGACGACTATGCCCGCACACCAGTCCGTCGGGCTGTTCACCTTCCTGATGACGCCATCGGACTCAAGCTTCTCGAGCTCTTTTCGGACAACGTCGTGAAGCGGTATGGGAATTCTTCTCGGCACGCTGAGTGAGAACGGTCGAGCACCAGGACGCAGCCTGATGACGTACTCTTCCTTGAGTTCTCCAAGGCCGTTGAATAAATTCCTTCCCAGAAGCATCTCTGGGCCGGACACGTTGTCGACGAACTTGACGACTCCCAAAGCTTGAATGGCCAGGAAGCCTAGAAGAGGAGGGTCTTGCGCTGGCATGACGTAGATCTGCTCGACAAAGGACTTGTCTTTCCAGCGTAAGGTTGCCTCGAAGGTGCCCAGGACTTGCAGAGAAGTGTTCCCGGGGCCGGCCAACTCGCCGTCTACCTTCTGAAGTTGTCGAGGAACGCCTGGAAAGGAGCTTGGTAGAACCGTCACCTCCGCGCCCGAGTCGACCTTGAAGTGGACAGCGTAGCCGTTGACGTCCACCCAGACGAACTTGGCTCGGCGACTCGATGCGACAGAGTGCAGTTGGATGGAGCTCAAGCCTCTCTTCTTTTCGCAGACTGACTCAAAGTGGCCTAGCCGCTTGCAGTAGCGACATTTCGCTTGTCTCGCCGGACACTCGGAGCGTTGATGGCTTCCTCTCCCGCAAAACCGGCAGTTCTTCGCGGTGGAAGTAGACGCGAACGACTCCTGTCCTGTGTGAGACTTGAAAGACGGATTTTTCCGTTGACCTTTCTTGACTTTCGCCTCGGCGACCACGTGGGGGAATCCGCCTCTTCCTTGAAAACCGCGGTTCTAGCCTTCACGGCGTCCTCGTGAATTCGCGCCTGGAGCCTTGCCTCCTCTAGCGTTAGCTTCGGACAGCGGCAAAGCTTGTCCGAGAGGCGAGAATCCAGGAGACCCACGACGAAGCGGTCGCGCACCAGACGGTCTTCCACATCCGCGGACTGGTAGTGACATTTCTTGACCAGTGTACGAAGCGCGGTGTAAAAGCTGTCCACCGACTCACCAGCCTCTTGGACTCGACGGTGAAACCGAACGCTCTCGTAGACCTCGTTCAACGGATGAATGAAGTGGTCCCTGAACTTCTGCTTGATGACCTCTACCGATCCCCAGTCTGCCGGAGTCAGCGTGAGCGTATCGAGGATGCGACGTGCTTCCTGGGACCCCATGGCGTAGAGAAGTGTTCTTACTTGAACCTCGCCAGATGTTCGATGAAGTCCAGAGGCGTAGCTGTAATCTTCGAATTGAAGCACCCATTGCTCCCAAGTGCTGGGATTCGAGAAGTCGAAGTTCGGAGGAGGCGTTAGTCCCATGGCACCGAAGGGCTGATGGAGCAGTGCCGTGGCGGCGGAGATAGCTTCGTTCTCTGCCATGGTTTGACTACGGCATTCAGGGTAGGCGACGGCTGCTGGTGCGAACCACTTCTGACACCATGTTGCGAGCTTGCTCTGGGCTAGCCGCACGTTACGTGGGATGAAGCAGCCGACCACCGTGAGACCCCAAAACACCAGTGACCTTTATGCAGGCATCATGGCGACCCAAACACCCCAAGTGTAAATCAGTCCAGCTGGAACCAGCTGGGAATGGATTATGGAACTGGAAACTAGTTCCAGCTGGAAAAATCCAGCTGGAAACAGCTTCATTTCCAGCTGGAAATGGAACTGTTTCCAACTGGAAATGGAACTGTTCCCAACTGGAAATGGAACTGTTTCCAACTGGAAATGGAACTGTTTCCAACTGGAAATGGAGTTGTTCCAGTCGGAATTAGTGCAGGTTCCAGCTGTAAAGGAAGCTAGTTCTAGCTGGAAACTAGGACATTTTCAGCAGAAATATCCATAAGTATTTATCAATTATATTTTAGTATGAGCTACAACCAATAAAGTGATTCCCAGTTTAATGTGAATGAACAACTTTAAACCCAGATTGGCATTGCACCTACAATTAATTGTCACACAATTCAGTGTTGCATAACTAAACTCAGAATATGTGCTCAAGACATTCTGCGTTCCCTTTCATGTTTATTGAACATTTTTTCAGTATACATTGCACTAGCAAGAAATATCCTTGAGGTCCCTCCTGAGGTCTTGGATCTTTTCTCCCAGGATTTTAGGGATGTCTTCAAAGAGGTGGGACACAGCTACAGATTTAGCTTTTCCCCACCACTCGAGTGTATCTGCAAAAACACAATTTATAGTAAATCAAGCTTTACACTAAATAAGATCCCAGCTGGAAATAGTGTTTAAAAAAATAAATGCACGTACCACACACAATCTGGATTTTTTCGGGGTCAGCTGTTTTCTGCCAGTTTGACCGGATCCCCTCTTGGTGGGCCCACAATTACCACTGACACTCCTCTGCATGAGGGTGTCGCTTCCCCAGACTGCCACACCAGCATCTTTGATAGCAATCCTTGCTCTCTTGTTTAGCTTTAATTTTTTATTTGCTCCCTTGACGTGATGATTCCGTCTTTCAGGTGGAACTGAAAAGTGTTAAAGGAAATAGGAGAGAGCAGGCAGTTATTTCCAACTGTAGAAAGACCACTTCCATCCTGTAATATTTTGACAATAGGCTCACATTTTCCTATCAGTGTGATGTGGTAACATACGAGTAGCCCTAACATTTTCAAGACTCGGGCATTAGCTACAACGAAACTCGATTTACCCCACTTGAAATGTTACTTGAAAATATTGAAACAATCTTATCAATCAGCAATAAAATTCTATGCTTGGTTATTGGCAAAGTCTGAGGCATGTATATTGAATGCTAGGTTAACTTCATGTTCATGCAGACCCAGGTGATGGCACTAATTAACATGTGCAAATATGGTAACCACTTGGAATACAGGTAGAAAAATAGGACAGAAAAGACAGAGAAAAACATTTCTGGTAAAGTTCCATTCTAGAGTTGCTTAAACGAATACTGAAGGTGCAAACAATAAACATTAAGGCATTATGATGAGGGGCACTTCAACTAACAATGATGAGGCACTATTGTCCGTTGCAACCTAAGAACGAAGGGCGAGGGTAAGACGGGCCGGGGAGGAGAGAAGCAGACGGAACGCTAAAGAGAGAAGGAGGTTTCCCCTCTCTTCTCCAGCGTTCCGTCCCCTTCCTCCTCCCCGGCCCGTCTTACCCTCGCCCTTCGTTCTTAGGTGGCAACGGACTATAGTTTCAGACAAGTTCAGTATTTTATGAACTTTTTGGGATAAAATGTCTGAAATATGTTGTGAAGTTTGCACAGCATACTTTATGGTCAGTTTTGTCTACACAGCTCCTAAATTAGTGGTGACAGCTTGCTGATCTCTACTGTAAATGGCCTCAGGTTTGATTTGAACCCAGATTCAAGGTCCAGCTAGATTCTTGAAAATGGATACCTTATATTTCAGTAGGTCTAATAACTAGCAAATTGTCATACAAACTCAGTCAAGTTGTCCTTTAAAGGAAGTAAGAGGGTTATTAATCTAATATTTTTATGCATTTGAGCAAGAAACAGATACATGTCAGAATTATATGAAGCTGTATCAGGTTGTAGACTTACACGCCCGTCACTCAGATAAGAGAAATTCGCTGGTAGTGGCTCTGGATGTGGTGGTGCCTCTGGCTGGGGTGGTGCCTCTGGCTGGGGTTGTGCCTCTGGCTGGGGTTGTGCCTCTGGCTGGGGTTGTGCCTCCGGCTGGGGTTGTGCCTCCGGCTGTAGGCGCACTTCTGGCTGTGAAGGTCCCCCCAGCTGCCGCGGTGCCACTGCCTGTAAATGTCTCTCTAGCTGCAGAGATGACATTGGCTGTAGGTGTGCCGTCTCTAAAATCAGAAAGAAAAAGAGACATACGTTTTTACACAATTAGAACAGAAAAAAAACAGACACTGCGTAAAAATGACCTATCAATGCACACGCAAAGCCCTCAGATGTATAACTCAGTAAAACATACCGGGTGTCAGCAAGAAATCCGAACCCCGTTTTCGCACCGCAATAATAAACTAGACATCGTGCAGACACAGCACCAACTGCTGCATATGCGTCGCCCGCAAAAAGGCTTCGTACAGCGTACCCTTCCTAGACGAAAATCAGTTTTTCATTTCTAGCATTTTATTCCGGTAATGGTAAGTGTTGAAAATATGGCAACTTGCTCAAGCAGATGGGGCTACATTCTGAAGGAGTTTGAGCTCTCCGCAATGCCTAGTTTATTTTTGCGGTGTGAAAAACAGGATTCGGATTTCTCGCGGACACCCAGTATATCATTGCCATTGTTGAAATCTACGGGCCTTCCGAACCTGGTGGGAGCATTCGCCCTGTGGGTGCTTTGTGCACGGTGAGGTTACTTTACAAAATAATGTACCAATATAGCGCATGCTTAATTAATAATCAGTATTAGGTATACCTTGCTCACGGTCTGCAATCTTTTCCAAGACGGGCTGTACTGTAAAAGAGAAAGGTGTTTGCATTTGTTTGTGCAAAACAATTCCCACATATTATGCAATGAAGAGTGGCTGAATTGCATCTCACTATAAACATTGCCCACTATTGAGTATCAAGAGCCACTTGTAAGCTTACATGCAAAAATCTTGTCATCCAACTTTTTTTGAAGGTATGCAATGTGCTCGCGCAATGTTGCTTTTTCTTTCTCCGACTGCATGAACCGCATTTGCCAAAAGTCGGCATCCCTCTTGGCCAGCTTCACTTGCATGCGGGCCTCAGCACTTGGCACAACCTCGTCGTCGTCTGAATTGGACGTGTGAACAATGGGTCTTGACTTCTTTTGCTGCAATCAAGATTAAAATAATTTCCATCAAAGAGAACAAAATAATTTTATAATATGTTTTTGGTGCTTTGGCTTTATAGCTCTTGGTAGCACAACATTAGAACTGCTTACTTCAGGTGCTTTTGAAGCTGGCTTCATTATCTTCTTGGCATGTGTCAGGTGCTGGCTTAGAATTGAATCAAACTGGCGCTTCTTTGCCAATGCCTCATTGTTTTTCTTCTTTCGGTCCTTCTAGAATAAGTATGCACATTGTTCAACATATATCACTCAAATATTAAGCTTGAAAGCAATGTGGAATGGTCTAAGGGAAGAAAAAACTCTTGGACTAAAATTTCATCACAAAACGTATGTTCAGTTTGTTATAAAGTAAAAAGCAAAAATATACAGTACCTGCTTCTCCTTTTGTGTTGAGCATGCTGCGTCATCCTCGCTTTCGAGATCTGAGCCATTCAGACGTGGGACTGGCACCCTTTTTTGACTCGCTATTTCTTTCAATTGTTCTTCAGTCTCTGTGTGGGGAAATTGGGGGATCAACAATACAATATGTACAGAGCGCGACACTGTTAACGCAAACAAGCAATCGCCGTTTTTTTTTTCTCTTCTTAAGAACAAAAGAGATTTCTCCGAAGGCTGTGTCTACAGTGCCGTCCAAAAGAGAGTTGGACGACGCGTGTATCACTGGGGAGCTCTTTAACACAGCCCCCTGCTTGCGTTCACGCCGCTTCGCGGCGACAGTATGCGGGTGCTAATTATAAAACTATTAATCCACTTGGCCCCGTGTACACGCCGCTTCGCAGCGTCCAGCCGGCGACTCAAGCCCCGCCGTCCTCCATGCACCTCCGGAAAGGAAGTCCTATATTATTTTGTTCAGCGAAGTTTCGTTGACAACATTCGTTTATATTCAATGTTAATCGTAAAAAAACAAAAAACAAATTAAAAAAAAAATGTTTGAAAAAAAGAAGAAAAAAAGAGTAAGCTTGCATTGTGGATCGAACCCGGGACCGTTTGCGTATGAGGCAGAGATCTTACAACTAAGCTACGTTACCGCTTCTTTTTTTTTTTTCTGAAAAAAAATTTTTGTTTTGGAAATTTTAATTTGACAATGCGTTTTGTACGAGAATTTTGGACGGTGCTTGAACGTGTGAGTGGAGTACCATGGGACGGCACGCTCTGCAAGAGTGCCGCGGACGCTACACTAGACACTACGTTCTCCCGAAACCACTGGTGTACTAAGAAGTGCCGATCTAAAGCTTCAATCTAAGTCATGAGGGAGTTCCCAAACTATATTTTACTGAAATAAATATGATAAAGGTACATTGTACTTTCTGGGAAACAACAAAGAAAATGTCTGTCATATACTTAATTGGAAGTGGATATTCTGCTGGCAGCCGGCACAGTAACCCGGGAAAAAAGTTCCGGCAGTTGTCCCCTATTGGGTCTTGTATAAAACAAATTGTGAACACAGCTATTTGAAGTTGTGGATTAGCTGAGTGGTATGATGTTCGACTCATATGCAGCAGGACACTGGTTCGATCCACGGTCGGTTTTCTTTTTATTTATTTATTTTTTCCGGAATTTTGTTTTGTTTAGGCATTAGGCGATTTTTTTCCGGAATTTTGTTTTGTTTAGGCATTAGGCAATATTTACATTTCTTTTCAGGATTAACACCAAAAAGAAAAAAACGAATGTTGTCAAAACATTTTTTTTCGGGGGTGAATGCAGGACAGCGGGCTTGGGCCGCCGGCGGGTCGTCGCGAAGCGGCGTGTACTGTTGGGCCAATTGGGTCAATATATTTCTAATGAGCAGCCGCAGACTGTCACTGCTGTCGCCGCGAAGCAGCGTGAACGCGGGCGGGGTGTTGTGTTAACGAGCTCCCCAGTTGATACACGCGCCGTCCGAAACTGGCGGCATTTTTTTTCCCGGGCTATTGTGCCGGCTGCCGGCAAAATAGTCTCACCCTACTTAATTAGGCAAATGCAACGATCGGTTTAGGCCTCGTATCGGCGTGCGTTCGCGTATCGCTACTGTGTGGGCACGTTAAAGACTACAAGTTAGCAGTACTGCATTGGCATAATTATCTATCTGCAGTGTGAACAAGTGACGTCTATTTCTTAAAGGCGGACCGACCTCACAATGTCTAGCACTCGCATGTGCTTTCTTTTCAATGTACACATTATGCAACTATTGTTCTAAAATTCTTACCTGCTAGTAGCAGTATTTGTATGGTGTAGTGACCGGTGTTTAGGTCATCCACTGGATCACTCCAGAAGCACTTATATGTCGTTTTTTTATCGAAGTCCGAGTAGTTCCGTGGATGGAAATCGTAGATGTCGGACACAGGAACCACATGCTTCCGCTGGTTGTCGTCGTCCGTCACAAAACGAACAAGGGCATACATATCACACTAACAGTGCGACTCGGAAATTGAAACAGCTTCAGAATACTATATGGAACTGATGAAAAGTTAATATAATTAAGAGCGGTAGAGGAATGAAGCAAAAAAACGTGCCAAACGGATGTTACAAAACAAGATCGCTGAGAAGAGCCATCAAAGCAGTCCAGCAATGGATTGGATTGATTTCTAGTTTTGGCTAGCTTGCGACACCTGGCGGGAAGGTTAAGAAACAAAAACAACGTAAAGCATAAAACACGGGAAGTTAGGCACCTGATATGTTTAACTGTTGTTACAAAACTATTTGTATGCTTTTTGTTCGTTCCAAGCTATAATCACCATAAGTATAAAAGCAAATTTCGGCACCACCGGCAAAACATAAACATGTGCATAGCGGCTAGTTTGGTTCGTAAGCCCGACTACAATCCAATCCGAGAGTTTGCGTGCTGTGGTCGTGGCTAGTCGTGGCTGGTGTGGTACTGTACGTACGCGTGCAGAGACTGTTTCTTTTGTGTGGACTCACGCTTCAAGATGTCAGCAGTGATCCACGGGCCAAAGCGGGGCTTCGATTTAGTCTTTGTGGGCCCACATTCTTTTTCAATGGCGTGCATGAAGTCCAGCCAGGTCTCGTACATCTCGTTGGCGGACGGTTTGTCCAGCATTTTTGACCATGCTGCCAAGTGAAGCAGCATGTCGAGATGGGCAGTGTCAATTTTTCCAAATAGTTGTATTTCTCACGAAGTGTCCGACCTTTGGCAAGGATGCTAAGCTATTCAGAAGAATAGCACTGTGATCACAGCCACCAAGGCTTGGCAGCACTGTACAGCTCTGTATCGCGGATGGGTTGCTGGCGAACACCAGGTCAAGGAAGGACGCATTTTGGTTGCGGGAGACGTAGGACGCCTCCCCACACAGCTGTATGTAGCCAGATCTCTCCATCACATTGAGGATTTGGTCGTCAGGTGGTCCGGATGGTACAGGGGCTGCGAGGTCATTCCAGTCGATGTGGGCGTTAAAGTCACCCACGGCACACACATTGGTGTAAGTTTGGGGGTTGACTTGTTGGAGTGAGTGGTGGAGCAGGTTGTATGAAGAGGCTCGGGTGACAGGTGGACAATAGACGCAATCAATGAATGTCTTGCCGGTTTGGTGCGATACTTCGACAAAAATTGCCTGGAGGTCGTTGGCCTCTTAGTTGGGTCTTCTGCGGGAGTGCAGTAGTCGCGGTACGACGATCATAACTTCCCCACCATGTCCACCCCGCAGGGGGCACCTGTGAAAGCAGGTGTTTGGAGAGTGGCGTCTCCACGGACCCCGAGCTCCGCAGGGGGCGCCTGCACCTTAGGTGCTAGGTGCTTGGTGAGTAGCGTCACCACGGACCCCAGCCGCGTGGGCCACCATACCCGCACGCAGGGGGCACCTACTTCGGTAGGTGCTTGGTGAGTGGCGTCACTACGAACCCCGAGCCATGTGGGTTCGCCCACCCACGTCTGGCTGTGCGTGGCGTACCCGTGTCCGGGGAAAAGGGGACCCTGGTGGTTGAGCTGAGCCCGGGGTTTGTTTGGACCCTTCGGGGCCCCCCGGGCGAGGCAATACACCGCTTCGGCCCCTGCTTCTCGTAGACGGGTGTCCTGGCTTGGCCCGACCAGGATGATTCAGTCAGTCGCCTCTTCTACCCTCTTCTTCCTTCTTTCACTATTCCTCCCACCTCTTTCTCTTTTCTTCTACATTCTCTTCCTTCCTTTTTCACCTTCTTAGGCGGCAAGGGCTAACCTTGAGTGGAAACAGGTCCTGTCCCTGCATCCACACTCGGTTATAGTGCCCGGGCAGCACTGGTAGAGTAATTGTGCCAGCCAAGCCTTTCTTGCTATGGCACATTACCTACCCCCTTGTTGGGCTCCGTGGTGGGCGGTGCACCCGGGCACCGAAATTCCTTCCCATCTTTATGGGTTCTAAAACTAAACCAACTGATCGGGCCCTGAAAAGGACCCGCACCGAAGTCCTTGACATTTCCACTAAGACCCCTGATGTTTTCAAATTTCCAAAGTTTCTTGTTCTGCACTCTGAGGACGAAAAGCCACTGGCTAAACTCTCTCCATTTTTAGTGTCCAAAGTGCTTGAAGGTGTTATCGGTGCGAACTTTAGCGCCAAAAAGATGGCATCAGGCGACCTCCTTGTGGAGGTACATACAAAAAAACAAAGTGACTCACTGTTAGCCCTGAATTCCGTCTCGGACTACAAGGTCAGTGTGACCCCTCATCGAAAGTTAAACACCATCCAAGGGGTCATCTCCGAAGATGACTTGCTCGACTTGACAGATACAGAGCTAGTTGAGGGTCTCTCTGGACAGGGAGTTGTTTCAGCACGACGCATCACCATCCGTCGCGACGGCGTAGAACGCAAAACAAGGCATGTCATTCTCACTTTCGACTCCACGACTCTACCCACTAATGTAAAGGCAGGCTACCTTCAGTGCCGTGTCCGGCCTTATGTGCCGAACCCTCAGCGCTGCTTTAAGTGCCAAAGGTTCGGCCATGGGTCGCGTAGCTGTCGGGGTAGCGAGACCTGCGCCAAATGCTCCAGTAAGGAGCACGTCGCTGATGTGTGTGAAAACGAAGCTCAGTGCACTAACTGTCATGGAAAACATCCAGCATACTCCCGATCTTGCCCATTATGGAAGCAAGAAAAAGAAATTCTTACCTTGAAGGTTAAAGAAAACATTTCCTACATTGATGCCAAAAAGCGTTTCGCCTTTGTCTCCAAAGGCACCTATGCCCAGGTCGTACATAGGGGACCGGTACGGCCAATGGTTTCGACTGGAACACAGACGTCTGCGGACGATCTGTGCCTCCCGTCGAGGTCCCCGGCGTCCTCGGGAGCGGTGCCAGTGACACCGCTTTCGAATCGCAAGGTGGACGCTGCCTCCTCAGCATCCACCTCTGAGCAGGGGCTGACACCCCCTGCTCCACCTGGCACTTCGGCCCCTAAGGGCCGAGGCCTACCCTCTCGCACCTCTGCTTCTCAGAGGAAGCCCGGGAGCCGCCGAAGCAGTCGACCTCCAGGGGTCAACTGCCGGCGGCAACAGACGAGCCCATGGACGTAAGTGGGCCCAGGTCCGAGGAGGATGCTCCCTCTCAGGATCGGAGTCCTCTCTTTCTGTTGCCAGTGACCCCACTTGGAAACAGAAAGATCCTCCTAAGAAGCAGAGTGCCCCACGTGTAAAAATAGATTTTAAACCTTAACAATCCTCCCTTTTAGGTCACTTTTATATATATATTTTTTGTCTCTAAATGGCAAAGAACTACAGTATCATGCAGTGGAATTGCCGTGGTCTTTTCCCTAATATTGATGACATAAATTTTTTTCTTGATGAGCTTCGACCTGTCGCTATATGCCTACAGGAGACTCATCTCAAGGACACACAAACTAATGTTCTACGTCGTCATCAACTTTTTAGAAAGGACCGTGCATCCCATAGCAACTCCTCTGGTGGAGTAGCTGTGGTTGTGCAGAGTGGTATTGCCTGTGCTTCTGTTCCTCTCACAACCTCTCTAGAAGCAGTGGCAGTTCGTATTCTTCTTGATCGCCTTATTACGCTTGTTTCACTTTACTTGCCACCAAATGTTCCACTGCATTTACATGACCTGCATGGACTTGTAGCGCAACTTCCACAACCTTTTTTAATCTTGGGGGATTTTAATGCCCACCACCCCATGTGGGGTAGTGCTCGCCAAGACTCCCGTGGTGGTGTCATTGAAAGATTTTTATTGTCATCCGGCCTTTGCCTTTTAAATGGACAAGATCCTACATTTTTTAGTGCACCTCATAATACTTTCACTTGCATCGATTTGTCTCTTTCATCCCCAACTTTACTTCCCTGTTTTTCTTGGAAGGTTTTAGATAACCCTTTTGGGAGTGACCATTTTCCTGTTATTTTAGAAAGTACTGTAGCACCTCCGTCACTTTCAACACGTATCCCCAGGTGGAAATTAGACAAAGCTGACTGGGCTCTTTTTGCATTGGAAGCAGTGCTTGACCCAACTGAACTTTTAGCTATGACCCCAGAAAATGCCACCTTGTACGTTACTGACCGTATCATAAATGCTGCATCTGCCTCCATTCCACAAACATCTGAAAATCTTCCTAAGCGCTGCAAGCCTTGGTGGACCAAAGACTGTACTGTTACGCTTAAACTTCAGAACAGGGCCTGGGGTACTTTCTGCCGCTACCCAACGGTCTGGAACAAGATAGAGTTTAAAAAATGTAAAGCAAAGGCCCGTTGGACAAGGAAACGAGCTAAGAAAAGCTCATGGATGAAATATGTTTCCAAGGTGAATAGCTTTGTCACTACTAAGGAGGTGTGGGACCGAATGAGGAAAATTCGGGGTAACTACCTCTCTTTTAGGACGCCTCTCTTTCCCTCGGCTTCGCCAACCTTGAAGGGCCAGGCGAATGTTCTTGCGGAACATTTTTGTGAAGTGTCTAGCTCATCTAAGTATTCGGCAAAATTTAAGAAGTTCAAAGCTGTAGCAGAAAAGCGGCCAATTGCCATGTCAGGATCAGACACTCTTGTATACAACCAGCCTTTCACAATGTGCGAACTCGAGGTGGCCCTTGGGTCAAAAAAGCAGTCGGCACCTGGTCCTGACAAAATCCACTATGAAATGTTGCGGCACTTGTCTCCTGAATCTCTAGGCCATTTGTTAACCTTTTTTAATCATTTGTGGATGGCTTCTGCCTTTCCTCAGTGCTGGAAGCGGGCACATATAATCCCTCTTTTAAAACCCGGTAAAGACTCTACTCTACCAGCAAGTTATCGTCCCATTGCAATGACCAGTTGCCTTGGGAAAACTTATGAAAAACTAATAAATAGACGATTAGTACACTTTTTAGAGTCTGAGGGAATTTTAGATTCCAATCAGTGTGGATTTAGAATGGGGCGATCAACATTGGATCATCTTGTTCGCCTGGAAACTTTCATACGTGAAGCATTTGTTCATCGACAGCACTGTGTTTCGGTATTTTTTGACCTAGAGAAAGCATATGATACTACTTGGCGTTACGGGATTCTAAAGGACTTATACACACATGGTGTCCGTGGCCGCATGTTGCGCTGCATAAGGGAGTTTTTGACTAACCGAACTTTTCAGGTTAGGTTTGGTTCCACACTTTCGGATGTTTTTCCTCAGGAAAATGGCGTCCCTCAAGGGGCTGTATTGAGCGTCACTTTGTTTGTGGTGAAGATAAACAGCCTTGCTGCAGTGATACCTCCATCAGTTTCATATTCATTATATGTAGATGATGTGCAGATTTCCTTTTCATCCTGCAATCTCTCAAGTTGCGAGCGCCAGCTTCAACTCTCAATAAACAAAATGAGCGAATGGGCCGATGAAAATGGTTTTAAGTTTTCACCTGAAAAAACAGTGTGTGTGCCCTTTTCACTACGTCGTGGTCTGTTGCTTGATCCTTGTTTGCAGCTCAATAGCGCTGCAATACCTGTCAAATACGAGCACAAATTTTTAGGGGTTATTTTCGACAAGAAACTTACCTTTCTGGCTCACGTCAAGGAGCTGAAGCAGAAATGCTTGCGGTCGTCTAACATTCTCAAAGTCCTTTCACACACATCCTGGGGGTCTGACAGGCGATGTCTCATCCGATTGTACAACTCACTGGTCCGTTCCCGTCTGGACTATGGTGCAATTGTGTACGGATCAGCACGGCAATCTGTCCTAAAAATGCTGGATCCGGTCCATCACCTTGGCCTTCGACTTGCCACAGGAGCATTTCGGACATCGCCTGTTTTGAGCCTGTATGCAGATACACATCAAATGTCACTAGAGAAGCGCAGACAATATCTTAGCTTGTGCTATGGGTACAAAGTGAAATCTGATCCTATGCATCCATCAAATAATTCTGTTCACACCTCCATGTTTTTGCGGCTTTTTGAAAACAGACCTAGCATAATACGCCCATTAAGCTTCCGGCTTCAGAGCATTTCTGCCTCCCTGCAGCTGGCTCTTCCTGAAAGCAACTTGATTAAGGAAACACAGACTGTTGCCCCTTGGAAGGCAGTAAGATTGTCATGTGACTGGTCGCTTACAAAATATAATAAAAGATCAGTTAACCATCAGGTTCTTCAGAAGGAATTTCTTGCATTACAGGAGAAATATCAAGACTATGTGCAATTTTTTACTGACGGGGCCAAAAGCTCGTCTTTCGTAGGTTCCGCAGTTTATTCGGAACACTTTAGTAGAGCGAGACGTATTGACAGTGTTGCAAGTATTTTCACCGCTGAGCTTTACGCTGTGCTCATGGCGCTTGAACACATCTTAGAAGACCGTGTGAGGAAGGCTATTTTGTTCGTAGATTCCCAGAGTGCTCTACTGGCTGTATGTTCTCTTACCGTTACAAAGAATCGCCTCGTACAACAAGCGCGTGTCCAAATGAATCGCGCTCTCCTACTTGGCCTTGATATAAAACTATGCTGGGTGCCAAGCCATGTAGGTATTCCAGGTAATGAGGCAGCAGATAGATTGGCTGCCTCTGTTAATGGTAGCCTAAAAACATCGGTTGGTTTACCCTATGAGGATTTTAAGCCAGTTATTAAAAAATCAATTTATGAACTTTGGCAGTTAGAATGGAATCAAGAAACAGACAATAAACTACATAATATCAAACCTCGTTTAGGATTATGGGAGAGTTCCCACCAGAGGAACCGGTTTCACGAGGTCTTGATGTGCCGCTTGCGTATTGGACACACACGTTTAACGCATCTATATTTACTTTGTAATGATGATACCCCGCACTGTGAGCATTGTGGCGAAACATTGACTGTCCTACATATTCTGTGGCACTGTAGGTACTTGGATCGAAAACGACGAGCATGTTTTTCCACTATTTTTAGATGCCATCTTCCATTTCATCCCAAATTTTTGCTAGGAGATGAACCTCTTGTACCTTTCAGTAAAGTTTTGGAATTTCTTAAAATAACAGGCTATCTACACCTGTTATAACCTCTCCTTTTTCACAGTGTGTTTTTTGTTATCAGATAATTCCTTATTGATTATAACTTTTATATTTACCTGAAACTCATATCCATATCTTTTACACGATTCATATTCATACTTTTATTGCATCACCAGCTACTATAGCTCTCTCCTCTCCTTAACCCTTTTCCTGCAATAGTGTGTGCACTTGGCGCATTTTGGCCTAGTTGCTCTCGCGCCATAAACCTCCAATCAATCAATCAATCAACCCACCATGTCCAGACCTGTCCCTCCTGTAAACAGTGTGTTGTGTTGTATCCACCAACTGACCATCATATATCGAAGAGTCTAGCCACGTCTCGCATACCGCAAAGATGGTCGATGGTTCAGACGCGACGAGGACTTGGAACTCAGGAAGCTTATTCTTAATTGACCGCAGATTTGAGAACCAAGCGGACAACACACTCTTGCTGCCAGGGTTAGTCGACGGCGTCACCGGTGCAGGTAAACTTTGCAGTTGTCAGTTCGGGGGCGTTTAATTTCCAGGATGCTGTCATGTCCTACTAGGCCATCCGGACTCGCCGAAAGGAAGGGGTGCGTGGCACTCACAGTAGTGCCACATAGGGTCACCTCTCGCCCAGTTTCTTGGCAGAATGCTGCCCCAGCTACTGGCTCATATATTCTACCATGCTCGGTGGCTTGGTTACCACTGAACTGAGAGTGCAAGCAACCGTTAACAAAGTTGTCAGGAGCGGTTTTAGCCATTTTTGGAACCTTCGACAAGATAGATGCCGTCAGCCGAACTTTTCGGCTACTCTTCCACAGTTCGCCTTCCTCATCTAAAGTAATCTCTGCAGGTGCACCCCTTGCAGATTCCTCAAGCAAAATCCACTTTTTGTAAAAGAAAAACACAGACTGCACGAAAGTGGCTCAACACCCTGGTGGCAGCCATGAATTATGGAAGAATCTTCTTCCATTCCACTGATGTCAGACTCCAGTCTGCTCACATGCGCAACTATTGTTGCTTGGAGCAGACTTCGTTGCACTCTCAGGAGTGGTGACACAACGGAGTCCTCCAAAAATTGGACATGCGCTTCGCGGGTCTGAAACTTCTCAAAACGAACCTTTTCACGGGGTGGTACTGGCTCTCCCATTTCTTTCTTCAGCTTGAAACTTATGTCCCTAATCTGACCCGGAACCACATTGCGCTTTGTACAAGAGTTCCAGAGTGCACTTTCATCTGTGCACGAGGTTCCAGTCAGGCCCCTACGAACGGCAAACTCCACCATCCAAAGAAGTGCCCCTCCAAATGGAAAATAAAGTTTACATATAATTCTCGTAGTCTTTGGCGTCTGAGACGACAATCGCGTAGACAAGCTCTATCCGCTGCAGCAAATCAAGGTGCCTCCGGAGGGGGTACCAGCTTTCCACCTGCACTCCCTCCTTTGTGGTTACAAATCTACATACCAAACCCTGAATGCTATTCATTTAACATGCAGCTATGCCTTCGCAGTGACCGTTTCTCTGTGTGGAACACTGTATACATAATTGCAACGGTGGTGGCACATGAATACCAGTGCCTTCAACATGTCAATGGAGCCAGCTTTGGCAGGCTTGCAATTGTATGCGCTTGTTTACACCAGAAGCATGGTGGTGGTGGGGCACCCTGCTTGCAATTCTGTATAGAATGAGCACAGGGCTACATTTAGATGCATCATACAATAGACAAGCCAAACTGCAACATACAAAACAGAAAAATGTGAACAGACCACTCAAGAAACAACGTATCTGGCAAATGCTCTTCGTAAGGCGGTACAAAATACAGGGTCCAAGCGAGAAAAGTAAACCCTCCTTTTTGGCCCGCTTAGAAAAGTATGCATCGCCGAACGCTGAAACTCCGCCAGAATGTAACCCTAGCGGTCCGAGCAAGATGCTGAAGTTTTAGAACGTAGAGTCAACGAATTCAAAAGTTCTAGGCAATTTTCTGAAAATTTCAATGAGAAAATGAGGTCGCATCCCGGTAGCGTCTCCCATTCAACTCCATGCATCCGTCAGCTCCGTCCGCCGCCCGCCGCCATTTTCCCATTGAAAAATTTCGATAATTACTCCGTAACTTTTTAATTCGATGGCACTACGTTCTGAAACTTTGGCATCTTGGTCGGACCGCTAGGTTACATTCCGGCGGAACTTCAGCGATGCGTAGCGTTTTATGCTTTCCAAAAAGGATGGTTTACATTTTTCGCTCGGACCCTATAGATGTGAAACAGCTGTCCAAAGACATCATGGGATGACGTCGAAACAAAAAATGTGGTGGGATGCCTTGGCGTTTCCACTAAGGTATAAACATAAGCATATGTCATGTACCTGAGAACGTCCAATTTTGTTTGTCGCAACAAAAGATGGCACATTTTAGAACTGTGAAAAAATACTAGATTTTAAGGAACGGTCAACTATCCCTCAACTTACCCACGTGGCTACATACGCGAGTTTTGCCGACCATGCAAGAGCAGGCGCCTGTCAGCACACGACAGTCAGTACCAATGCTCACCCATGGCTTATGGGGTGCATTGTTCTCCCACTGTGATGGAGTTACATCACCTTTTATGATGCGAGCGTGTTCAGAGTATTGGTGTATGAGCAACTGGCCCACCTTACCACTGACGACATAATTATAAGATTCCAGGCTTTTCAGAGCCTGAACCTCTTCCAAGTCGCAAGCTTTTGTTTTAAGCAAATAATAGGTAATATGATGCTCCTGCAGAGCTGGCCAGAGCTTCATGTTGTCGACCCAGCCGCTTTCCGGGATGGTGGAGGTGTTTGGAAGATCTAAGGACGCTAAAACAAAAAAATACATGACATATTAAACTAGAGGAATAAACACGAGAATGGACGGACAAGCAGAAAACTAAACACAAATCTAAATATGCGGAGTGAAACGAGAGGGCAGCTAGCTGGTTCTGATACATGTGTGTCATAGCCAGCATGCGAATTACGGTCGACTGTACGTAGAAGCGCATACTCATGTGTGACGCCCTTAGCCTGCGAGGCAATTGCATGTACTGGAACATGCTAGCAATTTAACCCCGGAAATCAAGGAAAAAGTGAGGACCACCACCGCATAGTTGGCTTGCCAAATTTAGAAACCGAAACTAACTTAATATCAAAATGTTCTTAAACTCTAATTTGTCATAGTATATGCGAGGAAAAACCACTGTACAGGTGGCCGCGGTACTACATACCCAGTTTCGCTTCACGTCCATGATACGATATGATCTACTTATTTCTGGTTCATATTATATGAGCTAATGACGTTTTAGCGAATGACACTTTAGCGAATAGGAATCATTTGAGCGAATGGAGGTTTTCGCAAATGACGTTTTAGCGAATAGGCTGTTTGTAGCCTGTAGGGACGTTTCGTCGCTTGTGTCACTGGTTCGCGTGTTGACACATGCGGTCCACCCGTTTACGCCGCTTCACGGCAGCAGACAAGGTGGTTCATTACAAAAAAAAAGCTAATCCAAGCTGTCGATGTAACTGCTCACTGCTGTTTGTTTGCGGCGGCACGTTGTAGGTGCGCTTTGTCGCGTATGAATCACAGGGACGCGTGCTAACATACTCTGAGCCCTCGTTTACGCCGCTTCGCGGAGGCAGACAAGGCGGCACATTGCAAAAGAAAGCTAATGCGAGCTGTCTATGTAACTAGACCCATTCACTAATATGAACGCCGCCATTCGCTAGTCATTCGATGAAACGTCGTGGTCACGTTTTCATTCGCTAAAACGTTGTTCGATCAAGTGAACACCTCCCACTTATTTCGGCTCGGCAGAGCCGCGCTGCCGCAGAAAGGCAGGTAGATCGCGAAAATCGGTCTCAAACGTGCCACGAATGTAATGTCGTATACAAGAAGCCAGCAATCAAGCATTTGAAAGCTACAAGAAAGCGGTAGCGAAATATTTACTGCGCAATGAAGCCGGACTGAAACGCGGATTTCAAAGATCAGCAGACACCGAGAACATCTAAGACAAGAAATGTTTTCCCTTGTTTTCTTGATCGAGATGGGTTCTCGAATGTTCACGACATCTTCCCTGTTGAAGAACGGGCCGCGGAGGCTTCTGGTGAAGACATCTTTCACGATGTGTCGGTGCATTCGGTACAGCCTGCCGCATCCAGCTCCCAAAGCAACGCCGCCAACGCAGCCCCCCCCCTCCAGCCTGCCAGTTCTTTCGGCGTGGTAGCGCGAGCGAAGATAAACATGGCGGCGCCCTGGAATTGGCGCGGACACTGGTCTATATGTAGTAGAAGGCACATCAAAAGCCGGTCTTCAGTGTAGCGCCGACTTTTTATTGTTATCAACTTGGCTGCTGCTATGCGCTACCTGACTGCTGTTACCTGTGCACCTGGGAGGTGAAGCTTGTCAAGTGTGCTTGCAAGGTCTTTTTCAGAAATCTCCTGCAGTTTTTTAAGAGTTTTCTTAAGTTCTTCAGAAAGCTGTTTAAACCGGTTAAGGAGCTGATTCTTTGACCTCCTCAGAGGAGAGTTTGCCCGCCGCACTGCTGCAACAGTTTCAGCACTTCGCTGAGAATACTAAAAGCGAACACCAGCTGGCTTCGACTTGTATTTTCTCTCTGTTGCCCTTTTTTGGCGGATTCGCAGAGTGTCTGACAGGCTGAGGTATTTCTGACAAACGGACGCATCCTCATTAAGGATCAACGAACACCTTTTTTGACGCCACTTGCCATTAATATGAACAAATGCACTTCCCGTCTCAGCTCCTGGGTACTCCCTACTGTTGGCCCACCAGTGTATCACGTGCTCCAAGAAAGCCTTGACGTCGTCAAGAGTTGACGTGGACCTGTATGTTGAAGCTCGTCCATGTAAACTCGTTTTTCATAGAGTTTTCATTTCTGAAACCTGGTCTTCATTGGGCGCAAGGAAGATGGCGACCAACGACTGACCCCTCCAAGAGGCACTCGTGCTTATATAGGCACGGGCCCCCTGGCGGCGACCCTTCTCGTCCCCGTGGAGATGGTGAGTTGGAGTCGAGAGGGGTCGTTAGCGGGGTTGTCATTAGTGGCGATCCACCCCACCCAGCCAGCTTTATTCACAAGTAAAAGTGCGGCCGCTAAGGCCTGAGGTACTGCAAATGTTCTTCCATGTGCTTTGGTGAGGGCGTGGACTACTGCCATGTTGTCCGTGAGGACCCTTGTCTGTGGGGGCGCCAGGAGGAGGGCCAGAAGGACGGCTCAAAGCTCTCTTGGGTAGATGGCCGCTGAAGTCGAGGAGAACACTGCGACGTTGCCGCTGGGTAGACACACTCCGAGGCCATGATCGCTTGCATCGGCGTAAACGTCGTGGATGGCCAGAATGATGTTAAAAGGCACTGACAAGGGTATGGCCACAAAAACTTGTCGGAAAAGTTCTAGCCAGGGAAGGGGTGGCAAATGGCCTGAGCATGCCACAACATGAAGTGGGTGGATCGTGTGGTAATGTGATGAGTACATGGGAAGAATAAAACGACCAAGTCCTGCAATGCGTTGATAGCCTTTCTTAGTCTGGGGTTGCCTCAAGGTCTGTAGGACAAGTTGAAGGTCACGCCGCCGTGTTGGGGTGTGTCCGATGGGTCCACGTTCGCCGTCAAGAAGAAAACCCAGAACCTTTATTTGGGAGATGGCTTTGAACTGGGAGCCCGAAGGGTCCGGACATAGTCCGTACTGGGTCAGTTGTGCCAGAAAAGTGTCTGTCTGGTCTTGCAAAAAACTTCGGTTAGGATGTTCGAACAGAAAATTATCTAAATGGAACCAGGCCCAAAGTCCACGTGCGTCGGCCTCACGCATTAAGGCGGTGGCAAGGGATTGCATGTAGATAGGTGCCGGGCGGATGCGGAAAGGTAAAACCTTATAGCGAAAGTATTTGCTGTCGATGCGAAACGTTGTAGAGTGCCCGTGTAGCGGGGGCAAACCAAAATGGTAAGAGGCGTCTTTTAAGTCGAGCTTCACAAAAAAGGGTTGCTTGGCAGTGGGCAGCTCTTAAATGCCGTGTGAAGCGGAGGAAGCCGAAAGCGGTGGTTAGGTAGTGCCGAAGTGAGGTGGGAGCAATCAAGCACAGAACGAGAAGAGGTAGCTGTCTTAGGGACAAGTTGGATCGGGGAGAGATAGGGTCCTCGTGTCGTCTCTTCGATTATGCCAGCACTAAGCATAGAGGCAACCGCATCCCGTAGAACCGGGAGCTGACTTTGGTAAGGGGGACGTGCATTAAAAACGGAATTTTTCTGGCAAAAAAGTTTAAAGAACTTGAATCAGAAGGAGGGGCGTCCCCAAAGACGGATGCCAAGCGGTCCCACTTCACCGTAGGTACAGGTTCACTGGCACGCACTGGGGGATGTGGGAAGCCCAGCAGGAAGGCCGCAGGGCGTCGGCTGTCATCCTCCTCTTGGGAGGCGGCATCGTATTGGTCATCCAGTGGTCGGTCAAGCTATTTGCTTTGCAGCCAGCGTAGAATTCGAAGAGCGGCGTCCGCATGGCTGTCGTCTTCGTCTTTCAAGGGATCACACTCGGGGTCGGCGGAGGGGAAGGCCCCAATACCGAGCTCAAAGAGTGTAGCTCCCACTCCCCGAGTCCTAGGGAGAGGGAGAGTCCTCAGGGGGGTCGGCACATGGAAGGCCCGGCCGACGGTCCGGAAGGTGGCGGGAGGTTGGGAACGCCGGCGTCCTGCAGGGCTTGAGCCAGGAGGTCCTCAGGGTAGAGGAGGTCTTGGACGAGGGCCAGCGTAGGCTACCATAACAACAATGACGGCAGCGGGGCGGGCCTCGCTCAGGACGACATCTAAAGCCCGGGGAAGGCCCGGGGCAGACACGTCAAGGTCGTCCAAGAGGGCCCAACATTCACGAGGAACCTGGATGCCGCGCGGAAGGAGGGAGGGCTCACTTTTTCTTTGGTCCCTTCTTGGGGAACTTGAGGGCGTTCTAAGACCTGGTGTTGGGCCTTGCGGTCCTGACGGGACTAGTAGCTCGGTCGGGCGAGGTGGTACTTGGCGCTGCTGTCCGGCGGGGGGTTGGGGGTCCGAGTAAGTAAGTCGCCAACGGGTTGGCGTTGCCGTCGAGGGCGGCCTCCCAGCCAGACTGGGCGACGTGGTAAAGTAGCCTGACCCAGTCAAACACTCGGAGTTTGGACCGGTGCGGGAGTTCAAGGCATCGACAGTCCCAAATGTCGATGAAAAGCTCAAGGAACTGGAGGTCTTAGATCTCGCGCTTGCCGATGTGCTGGCTATGGCGGGCAGCTTGTTCAACGAAAAGGAACGCCTCTGCCAAATCTCGCTTTGTCGGAGGGTCGGTGATGGTAAAATTCGCTGTCTGGCGGGATGAGCAGTGCTAGGGTCGGAGTAGCCGGCGAGAGAGTGCTGGTTCTGAAGATTCGGCCCGGCGTCATAGGGATTCCTAGGTCCGACAGGGGGAGGAATCTGGGGTCCGAAAGACCGGCGGCGGCGTGTTGCGTGTCGACTGAGGGCTGAAAGTCTAACGCGGCCAGGCGTCGGAGGTAGTGGCCCCGTTTATGGCGGGCTGGCTGTCCATAGGAATGGAGGGCTGGTGGCGCAGACCCCCCGATCCAGAGGGTTGGGCGCTGCTGGGACGCGGAGGAGACGGCCGCGGGAGCTCCAGGGTTGGCACTTGCCCGACTGAGGGCTTCTGCAACGGCGACAGCCATTTCCAAGTTCTCACGAAGTAGCGTCCGTAGGTCTCGCATGGACGTCTGTCGGTTGTCGACGAGCACCTGCTCGAACCGCAAAATATGTTGGCTAAAGGGTGCAGGGAAATCAACCTGCTGCGGGACGTCATCGTCGCTAGAATCTTCAACGTCCCCCATTATAGGAGGGTTAGGCTTAGGGGGCATGCTGCCGCGACCAGGACAAGGAGGATGCGTCGCAGCGACGCTTTTGGTACGGACGGGGCTGCCACACTGTGAACGGGGTCTATCCGAATCTTTGAAACCTGGTCTTCGTTGGGCGCAGGGACGATGGCGACCAACGACTTGCACTTTTGCGTCGATCTCGACAAATTTCCAAGCCACTAAGGTCGCGGCCGGACTGACTGTTCCCGAAGTGCATTCTTCCAACGGCCAGCTGTTGCAAGGTCCCTTCACGTGCTGCATTTGTGAGAATACGACGCTTTTCACGTCGCCCATTTAAAGTATGTGAAATCCCCACGCTAGCGAACAAGGGAAAAGCGGTCGTTGGTGGGCAAGAATCGATTTCTTTCTTACCTTCCGTCACATCCACGCTGTTGTCATCGCACGCTGATGTTGTGCAAGAGGCCCGGTCACAGTACGCGTGCTCGCTGCTACGTTCGCTGAGGCACCAATTGAAGAGCTTTTCTTTTTCACCAGTGCGGAAAGCTGTCTTTCGGCGGGCTATGTTCTGGTTTTGGGGGTCTTTGACAGATAAGACGGGCAGTAAACGGACAAAAGCTCACCGGACAAATGCTCACCGGACTGAAGCTCACCGGACAAAAGCCCACCCGTTTTTTTCACAGACCCAGACAAAAGCTCACCTCATTCTTTTTTATTTTTTTGCTACCCGGAGGCGATGGACATAGCACCATTTTTAGGAGAACTGGCATCCCATCCCATGGAAAGGTGTCGACAGGTAAGCCATAACAGGCAGAGAAGCAACGATTTGGGACCAAAATTAAGGTCACTGAAACTGAGTGGAGCTGATAAGATAAAGCTTGCTTGACTCAAGGTACGCCGGAGCACCCTTGTGCACACGCCCAAGAAACTTCGTGAACCGAAGCTTTTGAACCCGAAGAGTAACCGAAGAAGCGAAGTCGCCCTTCGGTGACCTCGCTCTTTCATTGTGCTTATGTCACGCTAAACGCGCATATGAAGGTTAGGCACACTGTCTCTTCATTACTAACTAATGCATGAGGCTGATTGAATGCCTGCAGGAAAGTCAGGCGCTCGTTGCCACGGCATTGACACAAGCCCGGAGAGGTGAACCCCCAGAGAAGCGGGTGCGAAAAACCAATCTGCGCCTGCAGAATTGTCTGAAAAATATTTTCGATGCGTTCCAGGTACACCCAAATTTACTAAGACTGCTGGAGCTAGTAAGGGACTGCATTCACTTCTAAAGAATCGATAAATAAACTTGTTTCTACTCTAATCAACAAATCATGCGCCTGTCACATTTAATTTACCGCTGCATTTTAGTGTCGCACGCATGCACCTAAATTGTCCGCAGTCGTGTTAAGACCAACATAAAATTTTCTCTTGGTGAGATTTTGTCCGGGTCTGTGAAAAAATGGTTGAGCTTTTTGTCCGGTGAGCTTTTGTCCGGGATTCAAGACGGGCAACCGTGGAACTTCGTTGCGCAGCGTTTGTTGGAAGAGATGCGTGTCGTGGCGTTCTTCGTCCTTGTTTATTCGGCGCTTTCCATTCAGTGATGTACCAACTAGCCCATTTATCTATTCTACTACGTGCTTACCAGAACGTTTTCGTTCTACCGCGCTGTCCAGATCTTCGGCACAAGGTTTGGTTCGAAATGTCTCTCAGTCTCACAGACGTGATCTGTAGCCACAAGGCGGCGGTCCTTGCTTGGGATTCCATGTTGCCAGAGGTTTAGTTGGGCTTCGTCTTTTGGTGCACGGAACAGCGAAAACGTTTCGCGACATGCCTTGTACCTCGTCGTGCAACGGGGCACAAAACACTTCTTTCTTATCACGAAATAGCAAAATGGTGCCGGATAAACATCATGACAAGAAACTGCCAAGAAAAGCAGTGCTGGCGTTGCTTTCGGCAACTATAAGGGCACGGGGGAACGCGGATGAGGGGCTCCCTTCGGACACCTAACGTCCATAGATAGAGCTTCCTACAATCAGTCGCGGCATTCTTTGATTTGCCGACTTCGTGACGGTGCAGGTTTTAGGAAGGGAATGACGGCGCACAGCAGAGGTTTGAACTGAATGCCGCCATTTTGTTCCAGCGGAATGTGCTCTGCCATTTGTATGGGTTGTCGTTACCATAAAGTTATTATAATGTACGCTAGAGGTTCAACTGGCGCTAATGTGCTGTTGCAAATTGAAGCAGACAGCAAGCAGTCGGAAATTGACTTCCGGTAATGCATTTCTATGGAAAAAAAGCGAGTGAATTTCCTCTCTGCGATCGATTGTAAGAGCAAATATCACGAATAATTCGTACGTACTAGGCACAATGGAACATTTCCCAGTCACGCAGATGAAATAATTGGTCAGTTACGGCGTTTTTTCTTTGAATTCATTGCATTAAAAACGGTGCTAAAACGGCTTCGTACGTGTATTTATGTGCACTGTCGGCCACTGTTAGTGCGAACACGGCGTCGGCGCTTTCCAGTATGGGTTAATATACGTGCCAAACGAACGAAGGACATGTGGAAAACCGAGAGAGACGGCAAGAACTGCGCAGTAACACTGGATAAGTCACTCCTTGTGCTTTTAGACGATCAAAATAAATTGAAAGTCACGTAATATAGTTTGATTTTCAATAAAAAAGTACTGCTTTATTCCTTCTGCTCGTGAATATGTGCGAAGATGCTTGTTCTGGGTTCAAATCATCACCCGCACGCTCCAAATCTTTGCAAATAGAGAGAAGCCAGAGAACAGGTGCCCGATAAAAACTGCCCGACATAGGAAATAATAAGAAGACGCACCTTTCGTAGCTCACGTACTTTATTCTTTACATTTCGAACGTTTTTTGTTTTTTTTAACCACTCGTAAAGATACACGACGGGGTCATTTTCATCTAGTGTGAGGACGGGCATGTTAGCAATATATAAGCACCAACGGAATACTGGTGAACTTTGAACATGCTCTACATTCCTTTCGATCGTTATTTTGTTTAGAATCGCCGCTTGTTTCTACATACCTGCCACGGAACAGAGGTTTGGGCCTGAAATATAGCGAAGTTTAACATCGTTCAGCGGTAAAGAAAAAATGCTGTAACTAAAGCCATTACACATTCACAATGTTGATAAAGGTAAACACTATCCGGTACAACCGAAATAACAAGAGTTATTCATGTTATTTTCCGGCGAAGAGACAAAATTCACGCGCGTTTTCCCATAGGAATACACAGGGAGGCTGGAAATGTAAACTGCATGCTGTCTGCTTCAATTTGCAAGCGGAAGTCCCGTAGACACTAGCGCCAGCTGAGCCTCTAGCGTTTATTGTAATAACTCTATGGTCGTTTCGTTGAAGAAGTGTCAAGGGACTTTGCGTACACCAAACGTGCTACGCCATCTGGCGGAGTACGGAAAAATGCAGAGCAAACCTTTCGCCACGCTTGCTAACGGCGCCACGCTTGCGAGTCGGCGCCGTAACGACACCTCCTTCTTCTTCCACCGTGCGCTAGGCTAGACGCTGGTCGAAAAAACTCTTCAAATTTGGTTATCAGGAGTCTGACGTCGTACCTCTCTTCTTTGTTGTCGGAGGTAAACATGCTGTAGGTTCTACGTGCTTCTTCGCCTATCGTCATAAGCAGTGTCGCTGTTTGCACCTCTTTGGGCTGCAATTTAAGGAGGGTCGCGGACGCAAAGGGTTCGAACTCGCTTTCCGAGATTTTCCAACTCTGTTAGGCATCTTCGAACGTGTCCAAGGGCTTAGACGAAAGTGGTAGCGACGTCATAAATCCGTGCGATACTGCGGCGCCGGATCCGGTGACGTGGACGTGGCCATGGGGTGGATGCGTTCAACAGCGAGCGGCATGTTGCCGCCAACAGCGAGAGCTTGACAGATTGCTGTCGTGGCCGCTTCTGGCACCATGTAGACGGTTGCATGTCAAGTGATAAAGAAACGTTTATTGCCGGGAGCAAGTTAATATATAGAAAACGTGTGAGCAGTGAAACAGATAAGAGCGCGGCCGCTGGTAATATGGGGGCACAATCATGACAAGCATTACAATATTCAGTGGTCATGTGGTTTTCTATTTTGTCCACTTCCAAAAACCACGCACCAATAGTTAAACATTAAAGCAGGTAGCGGAGTGGCAATTTACAAGCTCCTCGTACTTCCGGCCTCCCGACCTCCCCCCCCCTCCCCCCTCCCCCCCCCTTCGTTCATTTGTTTTCATTTGTTTCATATGAAGAACAGAATCCTCCAGCAAGCGAATCCCAGTCGTGAACGTAGGGGTTTCTCGAAGAAAAAGTAATTGGCCAGCCTTGCTAATCTATCGACGCTTACTAGCAAAGCTGTGTTCGCACAAGCTGGGCTTTCCGCCCGCAGACACAGGACACGGAGGAAACAATGTCACACTTATTTCCCTTTCGCTGTGAAGGATCGGGTGTCATAAAGGGACTCTCGGCCTCATTTTTTTCCTCGAACGGCTGAAAATCGACCCCGCGCCCAGAAACGAAAGTTGCAGTATTCCACCACAATGCCTCAGCAAAAAAAAATAGTGTTAAAAATGGGCCAGCAAAAGTAAGTTTTACAAGACATTCAGCAACAGGTTTACTGAAAATTAGCTGGAGACCAATTAAGAGAAGCGTCGTCCAAAGGCGAAAGTTTATGCCTATCGTCGTCTGTTGTCGAATCTTTCCAGAAACACACTCCGCTCAGTCTCTTCGGTGTTCCTCCTTTTCCTCATCCTGAAAATTCCCGCTTTCCCCATTTCGTTATACTACCGTCAAAATACCCAACCATACACCCTATGTTTTGTTTTGGCAGCATAAGAGTACTAGGTATATAGGCAAGTTCCTCAAAATACAAAAAACAAAATGTAGCAGAAAAAGGGGTAAATTCAGAAAATTAGGAGTGGGTGTCCCAGCAAAGCAGGGTAGTGTACGCATCCCCTAGGGGTTAGGCAGGGAAATCACTAGGCTATTCAATTTGTGGATGTCGAGCATCTTGTGCTTGTTGCTTTTGTTTCGACTTGCGTGTTTTTGGCTTTTTTTTTCTTCTTTTTTTCTGGTCAACAGCAGCAGCATTTCACAATAGGCGCCTTACAGGCATACTTCGTTCAACTGGAGGATCGACCAGCTCGGGCAGAATGCAATCTTTTCAATTGTCCTGCCACCTTGTTGCTCCAAAAAGTGTCATGCCTTTGAATCGCCTGAACACCAGTGTCCTCATCTGTGTAAACGACGAAGTCGCAGAATGATTTACTCATTACGTGCAGCTGTCCTTAAATTTGATAATAGAATGGTTGCGTGATAAGACACGGAGGGCCATCTTTTTGCTTTATGTCGCATGCATGCATGTCGTTGCTGCGTCACTAGCCTTGAGGTGTCTTTTACTTTGCTTGCATTTTAGTTCGAGAATGCCATCCTGTCCCACGAGGCCATCTGGGGATGCGCCGAGGAAGCCGCAGTCGAAATCTACAAAAAAGTCCTCATGACTGAACGACGCTTTCCTCCTGAGCTTCATGGAGTCGAATGGCAACCGGCTCACTGCTGATGCCATATTCTAATGCTGGACTGGTGAACCCTTTCTTATAGAGAAGCCCTTTTACTAGCGAGTCACAGGGCGTCGACTCTCTTCCTGTGCAAACTGAATAAACGTTTGAGAAAGTTATTTGATGCTTTCGCTCGACGTGCCACCTGCCCGTTGGTCGATTGGCCCCTTCTCGCAACCTCAATCTCATTACTGGTGTCTTCGTCTACCTGAAGACGTTTCATGAGAACATCTGATCTTTCAGCCAGTTCCTCAGGTGACATGACAGGCTTTTTTAGAAAGGTTGCCATAAAATTCTCTAGTTTGGTAGGAGGTTCCTCGTTTCTACTCAGGATGTTGCAAATAAGGGCACATCTTTCCTCTAATAGCTTCCGTCTTTGTTCTTTGGTCCTTTTGCCTTGCTTATTTTTTGTGTTTACAGTTTTAATGTAGTTGTTTGACTTCACCCTGTAATGGCTTCATGTGTAGCACGAAACCAGTTGCAGCCCAGCCGAAAACCTAGTCCCGCTGCCTGTCACCGGTGTTGATAGAGACCTCACTTACCTCTATTTGTTTGTTTCCCGCCGGGTGCCTTAGCCACCAGGGACATAACGCATTGGGCTAAGTTGCTTGTGTCGTTTGTAATAAGACTGCGTGCCTTGTCTGCCATCCAGCTGACAGCAGTCATGATTTGAATCTTAACAACCTGCGGCAGGTTTTCCAAAACACTGTCACCTTTCGTTGCATCGCAAAAGTACGACTTGCAGTTTTGATGGCACCCAAGCACATGCCTTAGTCCATTCAAAAAGGTCATGTTCAAGGTTCTTAGTCAAGCGACATTACAGGCTTTTCACCGCTGGCGGCGCGAAGCTTGTGCAGTTCTAGAGCATCTTGTGTGATCGCTTTTTGTAGTCAATTTCAATGAGTGTAACGCGCGGGCCACTGAGGTGCGCATTTCCTGGGTTGGCTTTCGCAAGGGTGTATTGGCGGGATGTTTAACACTTTACAACATGGTTTGCGCATTCTCGCTTTTGAAGAGTCGGCCCGTAGGCAACTTTAGACACTATCTGTAGGTGAACAGAGGGATTTACGTCGTCTGTAAAAAATCTATACTGAATAACATGCATTTTCACGCTTCGTTGAAAGCCTTCGGCAATTACATCTGGTTCCAAGGCAGCTGAGCACTGATTCCAGTTGTTGTAACAGGTATGTATTTTGACAGGGAGATTCCCCTTGTTGTAGTACTCAAAACGTGCAGAAACCTTGTTCCTCACTGTCAGGTAGAACAGGCTTTTTGTCCTTTGGCTAATTATTACGGCAGCTCCAGAGTTGGCAGAATATCTGTGCCCGTGACTTCTATGGGACCATCCCTTGTCGACAACTACTGATATGTAGGAGGTTTTCCCATCCTCGCAGATCTTCAAACTCTGCTAGGTGCTCTTCCTCCCGACCGGCTCGTAGCATTTCCTCGTAGAGGACTGCAACCAAGAGCCGTGAGAAAAACAAGATCGTTTTAAAAAATCTGCCACCTGTATTTAGTTTTTTTAAGGCGCAGCTCTTTGGCGATTGTTTCCGAGTTCAGCGGCTTCGGCGTCACCGTCGCCGTCGCCGTAACCGGGCCTTGCATTATGAAACGTTCCCATATTGACCTCACATGTGACGTCACGTGTGACGTCACGTTTACTTTTGCTAAGAGTTGTTCGTTGTCAGTTTTAGGCACTCCATGAATCTCAAAAATTTTGTTTTCGGCTTCGCCATTAAAGTGCGTTGATTCGTTGATTTTCTGCTTAAGTTGTTTATTCCTACGTCGGCGTTTGTTCTTTCTAGAGTTTTCACTCGTTTTTTTAGTTGCTTGATCTCCTTTCTTTTGCTCACTGATGTTTTTTAGAACTTCGTCGTACTTATCCGACATTTCCTGCTTGGATTTTTTTATGCCACTCACAGTTTCCTTCAGGGTCATAAGTCTGTCTACTTTGGCATTTATGGCGGCAAACATCGCAGCTATGTTGGGTTTCGTATCCTCCTTGGCACTCTGAACAGTTCCAGAATATTTTAACAGCTTTTCATATTGGGCATTGCCGCGACTTACGTAAAACACTGCCTTTTGACCTGAAAGTCGCTTCGGTGACATCAGAGCAAGGACTTAAGTGATACACATATTCATATTCCGGGCACGTCAACCTTGAATCACCATCTGGCACTTCTTCGTTGCACTTTCGACAAATATCTTTTTATAGTTCAGAGTTAAAACAACACAGTATAAGCAACAGCAGCAGTAGTAGCAGTGTTTATGCACCAACAAAAGTAAGAACTTTTTTGAAAAATTTATACCATCCTGCAACGATAACAGAAGCAATTAACTTCTGGCTCTCGGCACCGGTGCCACTGCTGTGTGGTGTCCAAGGAAGGAGCTGTTCCTTTTAACTTCGGCCGTTAAAGATGACGTAATCTTGTCGATGTGACGTGGACAGACCAGAGCTTCTCAACTTGCGTATTTGCGGATGGTGAACGGTCGTGGCTCCAGAGGTGTAGACGGAAGGACCGAGCTCCTTGTTTGCCGAGTTCCATTTTCCTCGTTGTAACAATTACAGAAGCGATTAACTTCTGGCTCTCTGCGCCGCTGCCACTGCTGTGTCCACTTTTTGTCTGTTTGTTTATTTAGTGGTGAAAGGAAAGGGGGAGCCAGCAGGTATATGGACCTCCAGTCACCGGCAGGTCGCTAACTCGCATTTTGCGAGAAGGGTAAATAAAGGGAAGGGGTAAGCTTTAGTAGTGGCTTGTTAGCGCTTCAGTAGCGCATTGTTGGCGCTTCGTGAACCGTTACTACTGCTGGGGATTAGAGGGTGCACTGCGGTTCCGGTTCCTGTGGTTGGATGAGCATCAGCAGCACCATGGCGGACATGTGGGGCGCTGAAGTAGAAACACAATAAAATGCTGTTACGTACGCAATTAGTTCATATGTGTGTGGACGGTTTAACGCCCAGAAGATCCTTCTGGGTGCTCAAAATCTTTCACCAACAAGATACCGCCGGGTACCCGACGAACCTTGTTCCCAGGCTGAGGGACCGGAAGATTGCTCTTTCCAAGCTGAGTATTAGTTCTGGCATTAATAGAACAATCATGACTGCCATTCTCATTAACAGCCAGAACCGCAGATTAATAGACGCGCTGTTATATTTGCACCTTCGTACGCATGACGCCCACTTGAGAACAAAAATTACACGCAGTTGGCTAAAGGGCCGAGCGGAAAATTAAACACTGAAGGGCGCACAGTGCTTCAACACCTCCCTCGGGTGCTCAGCTCAGCCAAACATTACCAGCAAGCGGGTGAAGTTTGGAATGAGTTTGGAGACTTTTTTTTTTTCTGATCAAAGTTTTGGCTAGTGGTAAAACAAGATTGTCACACGAGCGAGCTAGATTTATTGCTGCATCAGGTGTTCCCAGTAGTCCAAGAGCGGTTGTTGCACGATGGACATTGCCCTTAAGGCCTGCAACCTAAGCATTTTTTCAGCCGCTCCGTCACCATCATCCCAAAATGATGAAAGTCGTCATTTGGGCGAGTGATCTGCTGCCCCAGCCTCGCTTCATTCATTCCTAGGGTGTTTTCTTTTATACAGTAGACGATGTCTTGGCTTCGCTTTTGTCCGTAATATATATTTTGAACAGTAGGAATACGGTTATTTCCTTGAGATATATTTCATGGTTTTCATACGTTTTATCTTTTCACATAATTATGTTCTTACGCCTGATTGTAACACGATGTTACTAGAAAGTGCGACGTGTGTGTAGATACATTAAATTAAAAAGAAAACTGCCTTTTTATTTGACATCACCCTACACTTTATGAATTTCTGTAATGGCGTCAAGAAAAAGGCACGAAGGATCGGCACACTCCTTCCACTCTCATTCTTTGTTTTTATTTTTTCATGGCATAAAGCGTTCTCTAACTCACTGATATACACGGTTTTCATCCCGGATAAAAGAATGATTTGATTCGTTGAGAAGCAGTAGCTATGAGTTCTGAATGGGAGAGCTGTAGACGCACGTAGATAACTAGTCGCACCCATAGATACGGCAGAACCTTGGGACTCGTACCTTATGGTCGCAGCCACGTACGAATACATTTAAAGGAGGAAAATCATAAGATTGTACAACCATAGACATCTGGAAGCATATACCTCGTAGTTCCTTTGCCTCTTGTCTGTGTAGCTTTGTAAAAGTGGCAGCTCGGAATGAAAGTGCTTAATTGAGATACTACATCTTTCATAAAGACGTAAAAATGTAACGAAAACATCAAATTCAGTTTTAAAAACCTTGACTTTCAAAACCAATCTGCCCTTCCGTGTGATAGAAGCAAACACTTTGTGGTACCAGCAAAGTTTTGCTCTAAGTATCCATCCCCCTCAAGAAATTACCGGCAAAGAAATGATCATACATTCTCAAAATAAATAACAAACTCAAAATAACTAAGCAAAGAACAGCCACACTTACGTCTCCACACCTCCTTGCTCTAAGGTATTTGTCCTTTAGGCAGAAATAACATTATACATTTGACTAAAAACCCCGAGACTGGGACGAATATTATCTTTATCTTTGTAGTCTTTTGTCTTATGCAATAAATAGAGCGAAAATCAAGCTCACATGTCTTCCGTAATCTCCTTTGTTGAACTAGTCTCGGAGCTGCAATTACAATTTTTCCTTCAAAAAGAACTCAAAAGTCTTGCAGTAATTTGTCTACCGATAGATGGGCATGTTGTACTGTATACATGTATTCTAAACCAAAGGCACAGTACCCAGAGACGCTGGTTTGACAGTGCCCGTCACATACTTGTGGGCAAGAGTTTCCTCTACCACGCTGTCCTTATCGGGAGTCGTCATGTTGTTCCTGCAATGTACAGCGCGACATAAGACCAAATGTGTCACGCGAATAGCTCAGAATTGATGCTTAATACATTAGGGAAGACACGCCGTCATGAGCAGGGTTGTCTTCGTTGAAGCTGACGGTAGGTTTCGCTGAAGGGCTGAGGTTTTGGCGACGTCCTAATAAGAATGAAGACATTTCTAAACACGTTTAAATTAAACTCAATATATAGAAACTGTTCGTACCACTCTGTGTGTACTTCCTGGATTCTCAGCGGGCTATCTATTAATCGACAGTGCTTCCAAGGTGGAGGCGTAGTGTAGAAAGAGCCGCCCCTCGTATTTTCCTCACATCTCCGTTTTAACTTCGCAAATTTTTCTTTCATAGTTCGAACTGTCTGGGACTCCTCAATTCCTGAAATAACATTACCAGAAGAATTATCCTTTCCCACACTATGTTTCCTTTCCGAGCACACACCATACGTGTATATTGTTTTAATCAAAACCTAACCTGATACCCCAGTTCCCTGCCAATCAGCTCCCACTCATTATCCTTAACTGCGTGTCTGAAGTCAGGGTCACGCATGTCGAATAGAAAGCGATGAGGTCGTACCAAATCAATTAGTCGCTCAAAGTCCATGACTCTGGATCGCTTGCCCGACCGTTTGCTTGGAGATGCCCTTTTACTTGAGCAACATAATAAAACCGGAGACACGGAAGAATGAAGGACACACGCAGCACCGTCTAAGACACAGCTAAACAGTTTTATTCACGGCACCAAGCCTCAGCCGACGCGGAGGTGGAAAAGACAGCAATCGCTGGTATCAGCAAAGAGGGACCACCCATCGCCGATATCTAATCAGTTACAACCTGCGAAGCTTCGCTTCAATAAAAAATTGACAGAGACCAAAATCTAAAAAAGTACAACAGCAAAAACGTCGGTACCTGTTTATCAAGAACAATCGAAGGGACGCTAACACATTTCTCATACTGACGTAATCATAATTGTTTCAGTACATAACATGTTTAAACAGATTCAATTCTTTGCGAACTATCTCTGTTCATTCCACTCGGGAAAGCTGTTGTTACAGTCATCTAGATGCTTGACCATTTCGGAGTTGGGCCACTTTGTTAGCACTGCCCTTTTGTGCCCTAGGTTTTTTTTATTAACATAACGACCAGTCTGCCTAACATAAGAAAAGCCACACGTCAAAGGAATATCATAAACGACACATTTTTTGCACGCTTATGACCAGATCTCTGTACTTTTTGCCGCACGTTTCATGTACTCCCAAAGGGAGTCCAACCGACTCAGGAGGGAATCGTTCTTGAAAACCACTCTAACGCCAAACCGCGCTGCCAAGCCCTTCAAATTGTGAGAGATAGCGTGGAAAAACGGAAGGCCCACCTAAAGCTTCTTTATACAGAAAAGTGCGCGACATCCTTTGAAGTTTGCCGCCTGCTATCTTGGGCCAAACAAGGCGGCGCTACCGTCGAAGCGATTGTGTAAAAAAGCAAAACATAAAGATAAAAAAATGTGAGCGTCAGAGGAGGAGGAGACGGAATGCCTATGCTGTCAGGAGTGCAGTGCATGCTATGAGCTCATGACGCCAATCAAATAACGCCGACGGTGCTTCGTCACGGCTTTCATCGTCTTTCTTTGAGCCCATCCTTCGAGGCTGGTAGACCGTCACAGTGCGCTTTCAGCCTGTGAGTATGTATTTGCGTGTCTTTCAGCCTTTGACTGCGCTCTGAGGCCTGGTTCACACCTACAGCTAATCCGCTGCCGCCGAAGCGGAATCTGCCGCGGCAATGCACAGTGGACGCTACGCCCGGCGGCGAATTCTTGCAGATTCGCCCGCCGATTCGCAAGTGTGAACCAGGCCTGAAGCTCAAGTATAGAAGGCCGTCTGCTATCTTGGGCCAAACAAGGCGGCGCTACAGTCGACGCGCGGGTGTAAAAAAGCAAAACATAAAGATAAAGATGTGCGCGTCAGAGGAGGAGGAAGATGATAATGCAGTGAGTGCGCAGGCGAGCTGGTGGATGTTAACCATTTTGTTCTTAGCCCGAGACTGAGGCAGGAAAATAAGAAATTTTCAAAGTAGAAGAAATATGAACAGTCGAGGACACGTCTCTAAAGATGTCGCTACCTTTTTTTTATTCATGGGCACTAGACCCCCGCACTTTTCTGTTTTCTCTCTTTTTTCTGCTCTCTTCATTCTAATGTCTCAAGCGTTTCCCTGCGACACTCAAAATAAGGCTCGGTGATACTCTGACCGAACCAGCCGCGAGAACTGGAACGAAAAGGCGTTACCCAAAAAATGACAAGACTTTTCCATGGCATCTCAATATTCTTAATGTTCACTTAAAATTCCTAACTGCTTAATGTTCACCAGCTCGCCTGTGCCTTAATTCTTCTTTCTTTTACTTCCTTTTCTTTCAGCACCACAAAAAAAAAAATCAGCTTTTCCATTTTGGTGAAGAAGACCAGCTATAGCTGTACTATGGTGGAAATGAAGTAATGGCCGGCCTCGAGTCGGCAAACCAGAATGGAAAGGCTGCAAAGGTTGCCGCCATCTATGAGCGACGGCGGCAATCAGACCAATCGGCAAATCGGTTGTCTGGCTGTGTTTGCTGTCAAGCACGATTCTGGGAGGACTGGCCCTTTACAGCTCCGCTGCAACAATAACAACGGAATCGCGGTGCACGCGCTGTTCCACAGCAGCAGGCACGGCACAAGGAGCGATGAGAGCGCTTACACTGCGCCGCTGAAGTGCATAGCCGAGCGCTGCGTCACGCGCAAGTCCCTGCCATATGATGCATATGGCTTGCAGAACTCAAGCATACCTGTACGTAATCCGTCTTACAAGTAACGAAATTACTTGTAATACCTTACATTTATCAGTAATTTAGTACGGAATAATTACATATTTGCTAAAGTAATTGTAAAGTAACCTCATTACATATTTACGTAAAGGATTCCTTGTAAATCGTTACATTGTTAATCAACGGCCCCCCCTTGGAAAGAAAAACAATATTGTTCATTTTGGTACAGCCGACTGCTCTGACGCTGTCACGCTCATTGATGACCAGCGCAAAAGGAGGCTTGAGACTCTTTAAGTTCCACAGAGCATTTATTTACAAAACCACGCCCCTAAACATGTTTATTTTGTTGCATACCTTAAGGGCGACTCCGCTCAATTAAAAAAAATGTAGGCTTACATGTGATTCCATTTCCCAAAGCAATAATAAACAGCTCTACGTCTTCGAAGTCGCGGAATGTGGAATAATATTTGTGTAATCTTAATTTAAGCATCAGCTGATACCGAAACCAAAACTTTGGTTGCGTCAGGCAACATTGGTCTCGTGTCGTTGGAGTCATGCGCACGTCACGTCGAACCACGTGGTCTTGTGACGTTCGTGGGGGCAAAGGTACAGGACACGTGACGCGGCCAGGCTGCTTCGGATGTCGTAAACGGTGAAGGCCCGAGTAAAGAGCGGGGAAGGAGATAGATGAAAGAGGGGCGAGGAGCGGAGGAACCGGAAATGGGGAGCTAAGTTGGGACAGGTCGAGGAAGCGAGTCCGAGCGGGAAAACGCGCCGAAAAAAGTGCCAGGGTGTGCTGGGGAGAGCGCGGGAAACAACGCGCGAGAGAAACACAAAGGAAAGGCCACCCGCTGGCGTCAGCGCCCCAAGCCTCGAACCCTCCAAGCCCTGAGAAGCCCGGATCGCCTCAATCGCAAGGCCACCCGCTAGAGCCAGCGTCCCAAGCCCCTGAACACTGTGAGCTAGCCCGGAGCCAACTCGCCCAGGCACCAGCACACTGACGCACAGCCCGGGATACCGCCCCTTCAGAACGCCACGACGGTCGGTAGCTGCGGGCAGCACCTGCACCGACTCCTGTTATTATAAACAGTAAATATCGTTTTCGCCTCGTCTCTTCTCACTTCAGCGCCCACCACAGCGCGTCTGTGCCTCCCCTACGGGGGTTGTCACAGTCGTCAGTGTCTCAAAGGTCACGTGATCCTCTATGCGACGGCGGACGAACGTAGAGCAAAGCGCAAGTGTCATATGCTCCGCAATTTTCGCCACTGTAGTTTGCTACAACATCGTGTGGAAACTTGTGAAAGACAACTCCCGGTCTGGTCAAGTGGTATTTCGAGCAAACAGCAACACAACATCGTGAACCTTTTTTTTGTCCCTTTTATTTTCTTTTTTCAGGGATTGTTTTCGTCATCGTCAGCCATGGATCTTTCCACATTCATCGCAGCTAGGCATCGGAGATGCGGCCCGCGCTCGTATCGTAAACAAAACGTCGTTCTCAATCTAGAGCAGCGGCGAGACAGAAACAGACTGCTCCACAGCTCCGAGAAGCGCACAGGGCAGCGCAAACTAGCGCATCCGTGTTACCCTGATCACGTAGACACCGTTGAGACAACACCGGGAGAAGAAACCTATCACTTCATCGTTCAATTTCGCTCTGAGAAGTAAAAACAAACAAAACGCGAGAATGACGTAGTGGCTCAATGTTGGCTGCTCCAACTCCGTGGCCTTGACTGCGCTGATGATTGCGCTTCACGTCGCACGCTAGAGTTGGCAGATTTCGGCGACTAGGCTCATTTGAAAGTTTGCTGGACAGTTTATTAAATATATAGACGGAATTAGATCGTAATATTTGACATGGGGTCTTTCCTATGATACTGAAGAGGGCTGCGTAGTTTTGTAAACATAAAAAATGAAGCGGAGGTTGCCCTTTAACAACATAGTCAGAAAATGCAGGTAGATATACTTCTAAAAAAAAAAAAAGGGGGGGGAGGGGGTCAAGCTATATTCGTTTTTTGCACTCCCCTTTTTTTTCTTGGCAATCGAACATGGAGAAAGACACCAAGTGATCATGGGCGTACCAACTGGGGGGGGGGCAAGGGGCGCCCTTCCACCCCATTTATCAGAGTGGGGGGGCAAGGCATGTGCTTTGCCCCCTGAAACATCCTTCACTGGGCAGGGCCAACACTGGCCGGCGGCGCAAGGGGTACCAAGGGACCCGGCCCTGGGGGGGGTCTGGTTTGCCCCCCCCCCCACTCAAAAACAAGTTGGTACGCCACTGCAAGTGATTGTGTGCGCTCCTCGAGAAGCTGGGGGCATAAGTGCACAGACAATAATTAACAATGTCCCCCTCGGGTATAGTGGATAACACCATTTTCCATAATGTCAGAACAAGAAAGGACGCTTCCTCTACCCTAAGATGGACTAACGCGATGTGATAAGTGAAGGTGTTATAGCAGCTAGCACCCTCGTTCGTTGCTGCACAAAAGGTATTAGAACGCTTATCAACATCTCTTAGAGAACAGGATGTATTTTTAACTTCTTTGGGAATTCTAGCAAGACACTCTGCATCTCATTCACCCTTTTTGCGTGTCAGCTTTTTGCGAGCACTTCGGAAAGGGGACTTATGGAAAATGAAACAATAAATGATAATGTAAGATAAATAAAGAAAACACTTGGAGAGAGGATTTAAAATACTAGAAAATAAAAAGAAAGGGACAAATATAATAATATAACATAAACCCATTATTTTTTAACAATTATAAAGCATCATATTTTCACAAAACTAATACAAAAAAGAAACAGCAGTACGAACAAAAGAAACAAACAAAAAAAAACCTTGAAAAAAAACACAAAATATCAAGCTTATTTTAGGTTGGTTAAAAACGAAATCCTGAGAAAACGACATGCTGCTGCGATGAAAATCATGCCCAAAGGAAACATTTGTAATATCGGAGGAGATGGAAACTTCCGAGCTCCTGTTCTCCAATAAACTATAGTAGAGTTACAAGTCAAGAAGGTAGCGGCAAATGCCCCTCAAAGGGAATCATATATCCCTCCGCCACCTCCCCATCCAATAGCGTCCCATCGTTTCCGTGACGTCGCGGATAACGCGCGAGGAGGGTCTGGCCTTCCTGTACATATCTGCCTTATCTTTCGACTCTGACTCAGCATTATGGAAGCCATGCGAGAGGGAGATTAGACGCCCCCTCCGAATGTAAACAAACTCGACTTTCGGGGATTAGGTCCCACACTCCGATGAATACAAAGGCTGCTTTCAGGGGCTCGGTTCCCCCCCCCCCTATGACTACAAAGGTCGCTTTCTTAAAAAGTGGGGATCGAAGACAAGTTGCCGCCACTCTGTGGCCATTATCTATCCATTGAAGCGGAACAAGGAGCGTTTCCAGTGAACTCTTCTTTCGACTGCGGAGGATTTGGAACCGGCGCATCACGCTTGTGGGAGGAGCTTCTCCTACCTTCTTAACTTGTAACCGACTATAACAAAACATATTGCATACACGAAAGATCCCTGTGTTTACCGCCTTAAGGAGGGCGGACTAGTTCCCATTCTCGAGCATCCAGTAAGCTTTAAAAATATGCATACTCAAGGAAGACCGTTTTGAATGTCAGGAGGGTACGGACCAGTTCCTAACCCTGGCTTCCTATTAGAGATAGATTTAGAAGATTGCATGCGTGGAAGACCCCTCAATACTTAGGTAGGGAGGCGCGGACTAGTTCCGTAGCCTCAAACTTCCTATCAACTTAAGAAAACAAAAACAAAATTATGTTATTTTTGTGTGAAGATGGGGGAAAGACATGTTCATTAAACTAATCAATAATTTTGCAATCACTTGTTCCAAGCAAGATATATATAGATATAAAAAAGAAAAATATAAAATATAAAGGGATACATGTAAGAGATTGAATGAAGTAATATAAAGATTGCCTTAGTGAATATAATGAAGGAAAGATTACTTTAGTAAGTATAATGAAGACAATAAAAAAAATTACAGTCCCCTGTAACGCACGAATTAGAGCGCAGCTTTTGAGGAGGACGAGGGGAAAATACGGAGAGGAGGGTATGCCCTTCCTCCTCATCCGTACCCTCCCCTCGTCCTCTCCTGCTCCCCTCCCATTTAGCGGAAAATTTCCCTCTAAATTTAGCGGGAAATGTTTTGCTAAATTTAGCTGAGAACATTTTTGTCCGCTAAATTTGGCGGGAAATTTTCGCTAAATTTGGCGGGGAAAATTTTCGGCTCAATTTGGCGATGGAAAGTTTTCCGCTAAACTGAACGGGAAAATATTTCTGCTAAATTTAATTTAGGGTAGGGTATTCGCGTCTCCAGCTCGACGCTCGCCCTCCCGCGGCGGAAACGGGAAGCGCTCTAGTGAGGGTCCCCCGATTCTCCTGCTCAGCGGGCACGGCGGAACTGCTCGCGATCTTGGCTCGCGAAATGTCATTTCCGAATGCAAACAACACTCTTCACTGTCCCAACGTAGTGCTGCAGCCGGTATGGGATTGTACCTTATCTGGAGAGTTTTAGTATTGCGCGTAGAAACAAACGTAAGCGGTGTGCGTTTGCGTTAGAGTTGCGTGCCCCACGTTGTGCGTGCGCCTCATCGCCATGCGTCATCCAAGACCGCAATTTCGGGCTCCGCGCACGCGCAGTGTGGAACACGGAAAGCTAACGCAAACACAGCGCTTGCGTTCGCTCGTATACGCAATACTAAAACTCACTACTGTTTCGCCGGCTTCCAACGCCAATGAAACAAGTGGTGCAGTGAACAGAGCTGCAAGCAGGTAGGCGTTCCTTCGAACTGGAAAGGCTGAGATTGTCAAAACGACGGAGCGTAAAAATGAAAGTAACTAAACGTTATGAAAAGATTGGTAATTAAAAACAAATGTTTCATTCTTTATTATTATTTTTTTTTACTTTTGGGCATTTGGTCTGGACGGATATTGGTGGCGATTTTGGACGTTTTGCCGATTGTCAAAAGTCGCGACTTTGATAGCAAAATGTACTTTACCCACAATTAATGTAATTTTACATGGATTTCTCACATTAGGTAGAATGTTTTCATTGATTTTAGACTTTTTTGATTTTATTACTTAGTAATTAAAAATGCTGCAATTGGCAATAGTGATGATAATTAGCACACTTTTAATTGTCATATGTGTTCGCGCGTTTGAAATTAGATCATAAGCAACAAATTATATTAGAGCTTGAAAAATTACGTATTAAAATATCTTAATTTTAATATTATTATTTTTTTATGGAGGGCGGGAATATATGCCCCCAATTAACGCCAAGATCACGAAAATACGCCATTTAACCGTAATAGTATTTCCAGAAAGGTATAATTTTGTTTTCTTTTTAGCATATGAAAAACTCTGACATCATTATCAAGACAGACAAACAGTCAAACACTGGATGTAATATAAAGTCATATGCGTCGCGCGTTGCTATAAAAGCAGACACACACTTCAGCTGTCTGACTCGGATTCCGTCTTTGGGTTGTTGCAGTGAGAACTGCGTTTGTTACTTTATACGTTTTGTGGACATATTGTAAAAATTGGAATTATTCTCTTATTCTTGTGCTGGGAATAATGTTAAACCAATTAGTCATCTAAATACCCAAAAACCCATTAAAAGGCCCACAGTTCATTATTTCCCATGACAATTATCTGAGCGAGAAAAGGCAGCGAGAACGCACAAATATCAGCACTGATTTTTTCAACAACTACAAATATCAGCCTGGATCGAACATGTATGTCACAAAATAAAGTTTCCGCGAACAACTTCTCTAAGTAATTACGATGTGAGACACATCTTGAGTTATGAAAGAATCCGAAATTAAGACCTATATCGAGAAATTAAATCCAAAATAGAGGTTAGTTTCGGTTTCGCTCCAGAATTAAAACGCGCATCCTTGCGTAAATATTACGCTAAACACCGTTCTTGTTTTCAGGGTAAAGAGGTGACCTGCGCTCATAACACCCTAGCTTCCTCGTATTACCAGAAATAATTTGTGTCGCTCAGTGAAGCCAGCACACTAGACAGGCTCAACAGCGGCACGCATCTCCGACCCTCACTATAACCGCCATTTTGGAAAATGAGTGGCGCCACCTATAGTTAGTTGGAGTCGCGAATAGAGGGAGGTATGCCCCCTACTGCCCCTTCCTTCCTCCTCTCCTGCTCCTTTCCCATTTAGCAGAAAATTTTCGCTAAATTTCCTGCTAAATCTAGTAAAAATTTTCCCGCTAAATTTAGGTGGGTAATATTCCCGCCAAATTTAGCAGGAAACTGAATTGATGTTGAGGTAAGGTCACGTCAACTTCCCGCTTAAGTTAGCGGGGAAATTTTTCCGCTAAATTTCACGTGACTTCGCATTCATTCACGTGAATTCACGTCCATTTCGTCACATTCGCCGCATCACAAAATTTTACCCTCGTGACGTCAAACGTGACGTCACGAGGTAAATCTTTCCCGCTAAATGTCGCAGGAAACGTTTCCCGGGTTGGAGTGGCGCCACGTGTGGTCACTTTTAACGTCATGTGTGCCGTCATTATAAGAAACGTCCCATAATGCAACACGCGGTTACACTGACGGCGACGGCGGCACCGCTCAACCCGGAAACGGGCGCCTAAAGCTTCGCCGTAAAAAAGGAGAAAAGCGGAAGCTCAGGATACCGTGGGGTGGTACGGGGCGGAGACCTGAAAATGACTTCGTTTTGAATTAACCTAATGTAGTGGTGTCACAAAAAAAAAATGCGGGGTGTTGTTTTACCGCAAAATTAAACTTGACATCGCTGAACGCTCATTCTCCGCCCAAAAGGTAGCAGCTAGAGGTTACAACCAGATGTCACAGTTTCACCCCGATCCGATTTCTTAATCAAAAGTTATATGTGATTTTCTATGAAAATTTTAATGGGAAAATGGCGGCCGACGGAGTTTTCGAATACATGGGGTTCTATGGCACCAGAAACCGAAAACGGGCAAAATGGGCTCCATTTTCCCATTGAAATTTTCAGAAAATCACTTATAACTTTTTGATTAGGTTATTGGATCGAGGTTAAACTTTGGCTCTGGTTGTGACCTCTAGCGCTACCTTTGGGTGGAGAATGAGCGTTCGGCGATGCCTAGTTTATTTTTGCGGTGAAAAAAAAAACCCTGTAAACTTTTTTTTGGTACACCCCGTACAATAGCGGGGAGCAAGGCGAGCCTACAGAAAAGGACTCTGTCTTGGGTTACTCTGGAGAGTGTATTGGAGGAAACACAGGGGAAAGATATACCTCTCTGGAAACAAGGTGGACACTATCATGTCGAAGTAGATACATAAACCCTATGGCTACATCATGACTGTAATAGGGAAGAAGATATTCAAATCCATTCTCACCAAAACTTTAACTCTAGAGCTACAGAAGAATAAAAAAGCAGTTCGGAACAATAATTTAGATTAAACCTAAAGTAATAAAATAAACAAACATTTATACTTTAATAAACCCAATAATACATATTTGTCTTTATTACAGACTGGAAAAAAATAATAACACAAGCAAAATAAACCAACGAAGAAACCTTGTCGTCTCAACCAACCACAAGGCCAAGAGGCACAAAACTGAATAGACAATATATTAAACTACACCATTATTACCCTGATATTATACTCGATAAAAGCCCGCCTATAAAACGTACCTTATATAGTAGTCTCACTGCCACCCTGCTTTACTTTGTTGATTGGCTTTTAAATTTCCTTTTTGGTCATATTAGATCCTATTGATATATTTTCAATTGGTTCAAACCTGTTATACCGTTTGGTGGTTGCAGGTAGAGAGACACATTTTATTCTTATTCACTGAAGTCTGCTTAGAAAATCTAGAAAATGTTGATTTGCAGCGGAGAACATGAAAACGCGTCCGTTCAAAACGGTGTCTTCTTCAAGGCCAGGCAGACGTGCCTGAACGAGCTTGGGAACGAGCGGGGGTTTATATTTTGCTATCGCGTTCCGGCTTTAAAAGCCCCCGAAAAGAAAAAAATTAAACAGTCTGAATGGGACACGCGTTAAAAAATTAATTTGACATGAAAAAATTGTTTTGTAGAGCAATATTGACAGCGCGAGATGCGATTTCGTCGGTAATCACCTCCTTTCCACTTGTTTGCTCTCGGCATTTCGGGCGCGTGGAGGACAGGGGATCGGCTTCGCCTTGACCTTTGACCATTCCGTGCACCTCATGGACTCCGCGCGCAAAATTTCAAATAAATCTCTCGCCGTCAATATTGCTCCAAAATATTTTTTTTTCGCGTAAAATTCATTTTTTGACACTTCGTGTCCCAACGAAACTTTTTATTAAAAGCTTTTTTTTTCTTTATAACGGTTTCTTAAGGTTCCTCCTGTAGTTTTTTTCTTACAGCAAGGTTGCCGGGTACTTGGTACTCGGGCCGTCATACCGCCTGGTTTCCGGTCCTTCGTGCTCGAGGATGCACCATGGACACCAGGGAGTCGTCAGAGCCAAGGAGAGGGAAAGAAGTTACGTATGGTGGCCGACGTTCGACCGCGACATCGAGGAGCGCATCCCAGCCTTTCGCAGTTGCAGCGCTACTTCCCATGCCCCTCCTCGCACCCGTGGGCTTGGCCCACTCGTGCGTGCGAACGGCTTCACGTGGAATTCGGGAGACCTAGCTAGCTTACAGAGGTGCAGTGCTGCTTGGCGTTGTTGACGCACGCTCAGAGTTGCCAGAAGTTTTAAAATGAAGCAGACAGCTGCAGAGAGAACCATTGCCTGCCTTCGCGAACTTTTTTTGCCTCTTTGGCTGTCCAAAAAAAACATTCGTGTCAAAAAACAAAACAAAAAAGAAACGGACCAGAATTAACGTCATCTGAATTTTCAAGCTACATGCGCAACATTGGTACCCGGCAGATTCGCACGAAACCGTATTACGGCCACCATAACCGTATCATCTGAGTAGTAATGGACAAAAGGAACGCTTTGTTCAGTCCTTGAATGCAGCTCTGCGCAACGACCATGTCGCCCCAGTGAAGTCGGTGTTGGCAGACTTTCTTTCAGCTTATCGTAAAACTCTGCACACAACAACAGGTGGAGCTCCAGCCGTCGTACTGCTTGGCAGGTATATCCGCACACGGCTTGACGTCGCGGAAGCCATAGACCCAAGAGCAGATTTCTACATGGCAGTTTACCTAGACGCAACAAAGGCGTCAAGGCGACTGGCGTTGAAAGCATTTACGATAGGCCATAGCGTGAGAGTCCGACATTTCAGGCGCGATGAGATGTGGTGTCGAGCAACTGTTCTTGCCTAACGGAACCAGTGTCCCCTGTCAGACGGCGTTTTCAGATCTTTTCACTAAGCTCCTTTATAAAATCGGCGAACCAGCGCACGCCGTGAAGCACGTGCGCGTGCCACAGAGCACGTGCGCACTCCACATCGGGAGTTGATTGGCCGATTTTTCAAAGGAGCGTAGTGAAAATGACTTCAGAACGCCGTCTGCCTTCAGAGGTATTCACACGGGAGAAATTCCCAAGATTTCTCCCCGGCTCGATGCGTATCACGAGACGAAAACTAGAGGCTTTGTACATCGCAAAGCCTGACGTTTTCGTCGCGGGATGCGCGTGTCGTGGAGAAATCTCAGGATTTCTCCCTCGTGTGAATACCCCATAACCGCGGTTAACTTAGTTTTAACTTCTGTTATGCGGCACCACAGTTACCGCACTATGCTTTCGGAGAGCTATATGAGAAGAAGCGACAAGCTCGCGTGCACTCCTTTGATGGGTGCTCAAGATGCTCAAGCGCACGTTCGCCCATAGCTTTGACTGCGTAGCCACAGAATGATGTCAGAAAGTATTAATTATAGGGCTAACGCTGTGACTTAGCGTAACCGCAGTGAAGTCTGCCCGTGTAACAAGGCTATAAGTTGCGTATTACAGCCCCCCGAAGCGTTTTTCACTTGTAGCGGCCAGTGAAACAGCACCCGTGAAGAAGACGACATCACACACAAGGAGATGTCACGCGCACACTACGCGGGTCACGGCTGGGAGAGAGGGCGATGAGTAGCATCGCGCAATGGCACTGCCTCTCCACAAGCCGACACCATCGCAACTACGAGAACATTGTCAGATGGCAGTATGGCAAAGAAGCTGTAAATATTGTGAAACAAAGGGTGTATTCTTACACTTTGTCCCATATAATACACCCCATAACTTCAGTTCGACGTACAGCACATTGACGTCAAACTGACAACCTCAACTTTTACGAGAGTGCTCGAGAACGGTGAGGATACACCTCATTAAACAGCTAAAGTACGCATCAAAAACTAAAAAAATTAAACACTGAGGTTTTGCAGTAACGCCAAGAAAACCCCGATTACTTTTTTTTGTTGTAAATAGCAAGTACATGAGCTATTTTAATAAGTTGTACCACTCGGCTATCAAGCCGCCTGTGAAAGTTGGGAACGACGGTTCGACGTCAGCGCGCTGTATGTCGAACATGAAGTTTTGGGGTGTCGTATATGGGACAAGGGGTGTAAGAATATACCCTTTTTTTCTGGGAGTGTATGCGGCACAAAGGCCACATTGCCACCTGAAGAGATATTCACGCCGATGAAACGCTTAGGGGAGCCCGAGGTACAAAAGACACCAGCCGACCTCCGCAAGGTGCTGGAGGCCGTTCACATCTTCTGTGAAGAGAAGAACCGTATTAATGCAAAATTGGTGACACTATGAAACAAGGAAAGATAATTCCTACAACAGACAATGAAGAACCCGCACGAGCCAGTATAGTCGAGGGACTGTCATTCACGCATATCAACTTTGTGCGCTAAATTCCTCAATTTGCTGCGAAGAAACGTCCCAAAAGATATCAATCGGATCCAGTTTCCACGGTAAAGTTATCGAGAAATTCTTGGCACGTGACGTCAAGTTCCCCGCTAATTTTGGCAGAGGAATCGACGCCACGCGACCATGTCATGTGATGTCAAGTCACATGTGCTGTGTGCTCATCGAATGTACGGGAGAGACGGTTACAGGATGACCGAGCGCGTAAGTCACGGCTGAGCTAAATTCGGTTCGATGCCGAAGGTCTAAGAGAGACAGGTCCCGTAGCTAACAGCTCAGGGGCGAGAAGTGCCGAGGCACGATTGACCAGGGTTCAATTAGACACGGCGCTGACCCAGGCAGGAACCGGCGATGGCCAGCGATAGGCCGAGCAGCGACGAAATCACGAGACGACTGATTCGGACAAATTCCAAGGCAGAACAATCCCGCGCTAAAGGGCGTTCTAATTTTATTCTCAAATGACGTGATACATTCACGCATTGCGTGCGCGGCCCGAAAGTAGCACCATCTCTAAACAATGCGCGAATTTATATCCCCCTATCACGTGATGCCGATTTCCTGGATAAATTTAGTGGGAAGAGCGAAGTCTCGTGAGTTCAATTTTTCCACTAACTCTCGTGGGAAAATTGACGCCACGTAACTACGTCATGTGACCTCCAAGTAACGTGACATAATTTTCCCCGATATATTTCGCGGGGAAGTCGTTTCGTGTCACATCGGTTTTCCATCTAAATTTATCAGAGAAATAGACACCACATATTGTAGTAATTTGAAGTCGTGCATTGATTTAATTATTATTTATAGTTATTTATAAATTCTAAAAAAATCAAAATATTTTGTTAAATTGTATAATATATATGTGTCACTATTAGAACTTTTTATTCTTATATTAATATTATAAATATTAAATAACATTTCGAAATATATATATTAAAGTATTATAACTGAAATCATGAGAAATACGCGTGGAACCTTGAGCACCTGTTGTGGTCTTGTAAGGGGTTGGAGCCAAATAGGTTCTCGCCTGGAGGCCGAAGTCGCCTGGCAAGAGGACTGTTGTGTTCCCGCCCAGAACAACAAATATCCAGGGCCGAACACCTTGAGCTCGTGCTTAGACTATGTGCTTGAGCCGGGTCTGGAGGTGCGCATCTGACTTCCCTCCGTGTGTTCACTATGGGTGTCTTTGTCATGAGCAAGGACGTTCAGGCCTCGTTGCCATCGACGTGCCGCCTTTCACCCTTTTCCCCTATCTTTCTGGCCTAATAAACGTGTCTTACTACTACTAGTATAGTGGAGAAATTGACGTCATGTTACCACGCCATGTTGCCTCTAAGTCGCGTTATGTCAATCCTTGTTAGAAGGTTCTGCAAGGTGGTAGTTTGTGATGACAAATTCTGTGTTCTGTGGTGTTTGTCACCATAATCAAGGTCGTGTATTTAATAACTTTATTAAGTATCGTTTTGTCAGGTCGTTCGGGCGCTTAGTTCTTACTCTAAGGGGGGCGGCATTCTCTTGACTTTTGGTGGCCTCTTTGTTGTTTGCTTCTCTCGTTCTGAGCTCCTCAACTCGTACACAAAGACTCGGGAGTCGTGGGTGGCGACCCTCCTGAAGACACCTTCAGCCTCAAAGCTGACAGTGAGATGATCGATGACGGTCAGGTTCTCATCTATCTTGGCCAAGACTGAGACAGTGAAGAACCAGAGATTGTGACCTTCGACTGCGTTATTGAACCAGACGGCGAACCACCCTCTCACAATTACCGTGGCACTCCAAGGGAAGTCCTGCAAAAAGAGTCGGTGTAGGAGATTAGGCTGTGACTAGGTCTTGTGGTCTTTTTGTTGTTTTTTTTTTGGGGGGGGTGTACTGTTTTGTCTCTAGCCCGACAAGGTCTTGCTCGAAGCTAGGGCACAGTTACAGGGACAGTCCACAAAACAGAGACCAGCTGGAAAATTCGGAACCAAGGGTCTCAAACATTTGCCAAAGTGCAGTGCAGTTAAAGCTTTTTCTACATCAACCTGACACCGTCATCCTCCTATTTTAACATTGAGAGAAGTTAGTGCTGCAAGGACATAGAAATTTGTTTCAAAGACAGGGGCTGTTGGACCTCTCTTCATTGAAGCCAGCAGCCACCGACAATCACAAAGATTTCGCCGGACCCTTAAATGTCGTGACGTCACCGCGGACATGCGTGGCACAGACAGAATGCGGCTTTTATTGCTGCCATCAAATGTCACACCTCATTAAACATTGTCATCTTTATAGCCTGAAGTCGGTCTTTAGCCTGTCCGTGTCCCGGCCTTTAGTAACACCGGTAAATTCAGGGAAGTAACCTTCAATCTCGTTTTGTAAAAAAATTAGAAACATACACGAAGATTCGGATTTGAAGCGGTGTCAGTCTAAGAAAAACCCGAGCTTGACGGCGAGAAATCCATAGCTACAGCTTCATATTGAGTTGACGGTAACACAGCCCCAATTGAACTAACCGCGAGGATTCGATCTGTCTTCAGGAACCCTTACTACGTTTGTCGGTTCCTTTTGTTGTCGGTAGTTAAGGCCGTTTTACTCTACTTTGTTTCAGCTTGGGTCCAGACGCAGCCGATGCTACGAGCGCGAGCTCCGGGCTTAAAGCGTCCCTGCCAAGCACGCGCGCGCTCGTGCAATGCAAGCACTGTTCAGGGCCACACGCTCGCGTTCGTAGCATCGGCTGCGTCTGGACCCAAGCTGAAACGAAGCATATGGTGCCTGGAACGCGTCTCCGACTGGTGTTTCTACCGCGTCCAAAGAAGTGGCCCCTCGATTTCCGCCTAATGACGTCATAGAAGTGTCACGCTGTCGCCAGTCGCGATCCTGGCGGCGTACCAACAGCTGCGGTGTACGTGGCAGACGCCTGTTCTGCTGCGGGTCGCTCTCCAGTGTGGCAGTCCACAGAAGCTTAGGCAGCCAGAAGTTGCGACGCCGTGACGACAGCGACACTCGCGCTAGCTCGTGCTACCCGCAGCTTCATGCGTTAGCATTTCTACAACCAACCGCCAGGATCTCGACATGCAACTGCGCGACACTTCGGTTTCGGTGATGTCATTGGTAGCCATTTCGGCACCACATTGGATGTATGGGCAGCATAGGACGCTAAACATACCAGTCAAAGACGCGCTCTGGTCACCATAGCTTTACGTCCAATGGAGCCAAAAAAGCAGCGCTAAAGGTGTATCGTCGTATTCGTCGTCGTCGATGTGGATTTGCTGTCACCTGCTAAACCGATGACGCGCAGTGAATGCGGCGTGATCAGACGCATTTTTATATGCTTGATCGGTTTTACCGCTAATTGCAAGCGCACAAAGAGTACGAGTGTGATAACGGTGCACTTTTGGGCATAAACGGGACACATTTTTTTTAATTTTCCACCAATTTAAAGGAAAAAAATGTTTGCTGCAATATTTACTCTGTTAGAAGTAATTTCGATCGGTGTAGCCTTGCTCTAGGGGGTAGCCCAGCCCGGTGTTTGCAAAACTAAGCACATTTTCACGGTTCTCATTGGCTGGAGAGGTGATTTTAGGCGTGAAATGTTCGTTGCAAAATTATTTCTACGTACCGTAATAATATTTGTATCGACAATATTTTAATGTTTGAGAAACAAATACCAGAAAAAGTCGTTATTGTTTTCAAAAGTATCCCAAGATTGCCTTTTCCGCACTATTGTGAAACGATAACGAACATGGCTGCCGGCGCCTGCGGGGTGGCGGAGGTGCAGTTCGTCGAGCCGATTTTCTTTTATGAGTGCGAGTCGTTTTGCGTTGGACGAGGTGTTTAGAGGAAGATCTCCTTAACCGACTTATAAATTGCAGCAAACAACCGTCGGAAGTACGCGCCTTCGGAAACGCCGTTTGGGTGCTTATTCTCGGAGCAGGACAGGCCTAATCCTAGCGTCCCACGTCAAATCCTTAAATGAAGGCCACGTGCCTAAAGCCTGGAAGACTGCCAGAATTATACCTATTCATAAAGGTGGTCCGGAGAGTTGTGTAGAAAATTTCCGCCCCATATCTCTTATTAGTACATGCTCCAAACTCCTCGAACACATCGTTTCTAAACATATGTTGACTTTTCTAAATGACCATAATATACTGTATGAATATCAACACGGTTTCCGCAAAGGTATGTCTACGACAACACAACTTGTTGAGACCGTGCATGATCTTGCTCAATCTATTAACAACCGAAGTCAAACTGATGTAATATTCTTGGACTTTGCAAAAGCATTCGACAAAGTGTCTCATCCTAAATTGTTGCTTAAAATTGATACCATATTTAATAATCCCATAATTACAAATTGGTTTTCGTCCTATCTTTCTTCGAGAGTTCAGTTTGTCGAGTGTGGAGAATATAAGTCAAGCTTTGTACCTGTCCTTTCGGGAGTTCCACAAGGTAGTGTTCTGGGACCTTTATTATTTTTAATATTTATAGATGACCTCCGCTTTGGGATTTCTGTTCCAATGAAGTTGTTTGCAGACGACTGTGTATTGTATAATAAGATTGAAACCCAACAAGATCAAATAGAACTAAGCAATAACCTCAGCAAAATTAAACAATGGTGTGATGAGTGGCAGATGGTGTTAAATCCTTCAAAAACGGTATTGATGACAGTAACACGAAAAAAGAAATTTTTAAGTTATGATTATTTTTTAGATGGCACTAAGCTCCTCCGTGTGGATGAACACAAATACTTAGGATTAGCATTCACGAGTGACCTACGATGGAACACTCACATTGAAAAAGTCTCATCAAAAGCTAACAAGGCACTCTGGTACCTTAGAAGAAACATAGCTAACGCCACACCAGAAATAAAAAATATAGCGTATAAGACATTGGTGAGACCAGTTCTCGAATATGCGAAAATTGTGTGGGACCCATATACAAAAACCAATACCACTACACTCGAAAGGCTTCAGCGTCTTGCAGCTAGATTCATCTTTAGTAAATATAACCGCACAGATTCTCCCACTGATCTATGTTGTCGTGCCGAGCTCCCAGCTCTTGAATTAAGAACAAAGTTGGAACGTATAAAGTTTTTGTTTTTAATTTTTCATGATTTAATTTGCATAAAAAATCTAATTACATGGACATACGCATTGGTGAATCTACAAGGCACCGTCATTCTATGTACATAAGAGAGCCGTCTGTTAGAAACGATTGCTTCAAGTATAGTTTTTTTCCTAGAGCGATTACGGAGTGGAATGCTCTGCCAAGTGGCACTGTCACCCTAACCTCAGTTAATGAGTTTGTTAAAAACGTCGAGAGCATAGTACTTTGCCACACGTCGTAAGTGTTGAACAATCACGATGTTTATCTGGTGTTCTACTCCCACCCTCAGAGTCCATTCCCATCATTTTTTCGCTTGTTATGTTGGCGTTAATTTGCATAAGTACTTGAGCACTTCGAATGCTGTGTCATTGCCCGTCTTGTCAGCAAGTCATATAATAGCAGCATCTTTTTTTCCTTGTGCTTTTTGTCGCAGCATGTATTAGTAATATCTGCCGCCGTTCTTCTTTTTTTTTCTTTTTTTCAATTGTGTATTGTTGTGTGCATGTATGTGAATTACTGCATTGTATTACCCACTCCTGTAAAAGCCCTGTCTAGGGCTGACGAGTATCAATAAATAAATAAATAATAAATAAATTTGCCTGATCTCGCTTGATTTGTTAATTTTCGCCTGTTCATGCTGAATAAAGATGTTGCTTCCCGTAAATCCTGCGCCGCTGCTACCGTGAATTGTCTAACCTTCGTGATTGCAACCCTTGTTTCAGTACCGGGAAGATACTTACACAGGTAAGAATTTTGCGAGCCACTTGGCTGGAGGATATCGGACGTTCGGCTCGCATCAATTTTTTTTTCAAGTTTGGTCCTGTCATTTCGCTCCTAAAAGAACATAGCTCTCAAGTTTCTGCAGAACACCTGGCCTGCCATAGCGAATGTTTTTAGGTCGCGTTTTGGTTGTGTGTTATGACGCTCAACCACATTGCACGGCCGATACCATGCGAAAAAAATAGGAACAGAAACGCTTGAAGGACCGCATACTTAATTTGTTGATTGTTTAGCCCTATCGGTCGCTTTTTACCGCACATGAACAGACGCTGAAAGACGTTTGTATTGAAACGTGGCTCGTGCATAAGGGAACGCTAGAACGCCGCTTTCATGGTCTCGCGAGCGTTGGAGAAGTTTTAGACTCGGGGCGGAATAGCAGACGGGCGAAGGCGAAGATGGACGCCCACGCACAGCTTTCATGTTCGCGTTTGGGCATTGCAAACGACGATAGACGGTGGTGAAATAGCACAGGATACCGGAGTCGGTCGCGCGTCTTGTGACAGGACTAACAGGCGGTGTCAGATGCCAGACCGCTGAGACTACGCCAGACCGTTCTAGTCCCGCCCACAGATCAGTGGTCTCTCCCATTACTACTGGATTGGTTTGGCTGCTCTGCCGAACATGTTTGCAAGCCTAGTGTTTCCCTTTAGCTATATCCGCTGCGTTTAGTCTGGCGTAGGAGTCTATACTCTGTTTCATACTTAGCGTGCAACGCTATCAAAGCTACTAGCGAGCGCGTGGCTTCATCTATGGTTTTGTTTGCGCGAGAGCATGCAAATGATCATGGAGATCAAGCCCTACGCTCGCGCCAGTAGCTTTTACACCGTTGCACGCTAAGTATGAAACAGAGTATAGACCCGCTACGCCAGACTAAACGCAGCGGATATAGCTAAAGGGAAACTCTAGGCTTGCAAACATGCTCTGGCAGAGCAGCCAAGCCAATCCAGTAGTAATGGGAGAGACCACTGATCTGTGGGCGGGGCTTAGAACGGGCCGTGGTCCCCACCTAAATTGCATCGGACGGCGAAAATATTCCACGAAACAATTTGTTTTTCTGTAAAACAATTTTTCTAAAGTACCGTTTATGTTTTTAAGAATCCTTTTTTTTCCACTGCAGTTTCTCTGCGAGGGTGAGCGTAGTCTAGACGCTGCTTTTACGGGCAGTACCCTCCCGATTCGCCTCCCGTCGTTCGACGAACCAGCGTTTTCGGGGTCTTCTGCTATGGTAACTGCAGGCCGTGTATAGAGAGAGTTTGGTCATGGGAAGAGCAAGCACGAGACGCAGATAGAGGGCTTGGCATGCTCTCTTGGCTAAACAGACACCGAAAAGAATCCCCTAGCGGTGGTAGCGGGAAACAGTTTTAGTAAGAGCATAAGCGTTAAATGTAGTAACTGTTCATGGTCGAAAATATGGTGCACGTGATGTTTCGATTATGATCATGCAAAAATATGAAAGGAATGTGCCGCTCGAACTCTGTTTGCTCGGACAAGGTGTGATTGCTCGGACGGCTGATTCACGGCCCTCGGCGCCTGGCGTACGGATTGTGTCGATCGTTCCGCTAGTCGCCCTCTTCCACCATGATTTTGGATGACCATGATAGAAACATCACCTGCACCATATTTTCGATCACCGAGAGTTACTCCGACGTACTTATTAATTTCGCTTCTCGCGACCACCGTCAGTGTATTTTTTCCGTCTTCCGGTTGGCCGGACTCGAATTTGTTTGTAAAGACGCCCTGGAACGCGCCCAGCCCGCTTTCTGTCAATGGCGCCTCTTCATTTGCCTCCTGTACTTCCCAAGGAATGGCGGAACTTTCGCCATATACGGCTCTGAGTAACTATAGTGTATTCTATGGAATATGTATGCTTTGAAGCACAGCGTCTGGATGGCGTTTCGCCGTACTGTGTCGTGCTATCGTGTCCAAAGTGTTCCCCCCCCATATACACATACACACGAAAAAATGTTGTACCGCAAGGTTTATTTACCGCAAAAGTAAAGTACGCGTGGCCAAATGCTCATTTTCCGCCCAAATGTCTCGCTAGAGGTCCGAGCAACATACCAAAGTTTCAGCACCAACCATCATCTTATTAAAAAGTTATATACAATTTTCAGAAATTTTCCAATGGGAAAATGGCGGCCGGTGGACCTCTTATAGTACACGGAACTCTATGGCGCAAGTTACCGAAAACGGGCGAAAATGGGCCTCATTTTCCCGCTAAAACTTTCAGAAAATCACTTATAACGTCTGAATAATATGACAGTTCAGTTCTAAAACTTTGGCGTCTGATTCGAACCACTAGGGCTAGATTTGGTCCAGAGAATGAGCGTTCTGTGATGCAGTCTAGTTTTGCGGCAAAAAGAAATAACCCTGTAATTGTTTTCAGGGGGAATACCCTGTTTACGTACAGTTTTGAAGCGAAAATCTAGTGGGCTTTTTAAACGGTGGAAGACGGACTGAAGGGAGTGAGGGGGCACCCCTTGCGCGTGTGTTCCACATCTGAAGTAAACTAGTACCATTGGCACACATATAACCTCTGAGATGCTGATGCCGGCTCTGCATCAGCACCGCCTTGCTGAGCTCTTGAGAAGCTGTGCCACACGCGCTGTCTGCTGGGCAAACGGGCGTTTGGAAGGGCCGGAGGCAAAGCGGTAAAGTAACTTAGTGCAAGTATTTAATTTACTGTAATTAGTTACATTTGTTTTAACTAAGAAGTTTTCAAGGAACATAAAATGTTGGTACCTATAACTGTAACTTAGTTGTATTCTTGTGTAACTTGTGACTTGGCTTATTTGCAGTCACTTTACAAACTTTTCGTCGCTCTTCTCGTGCTCTGTTGTTCGCGGAGAAGCTTTCATTCACCCATACAACAGTGTGCGGAATCAGAACCTTGGCTAGGATACGCTAGTGGGCACAAGCTGGTGCCCGATACAAAGAACTTCCAACGAGAGCAAGGCTCTTTTGTAATATTCCTCGTGAACACCTTGCACCGCAGCGTTAAATAATGTTGCGGCGCGCCAGTCGACTTATTTTGATGGGCTTCTTTGCCAGTTACGATATTTCTGGCTTTAGTTCGGCCGTTTGTCTCTCGGCGTCGGCGTGAGTCGTGTCTCTAATGTTGCGTGCAGTGCGAGCTCGGATGCGGCCATGTCGTCGGTGCCATCAAGTAATTCAGCCGACAAAATGAAACTCGATGCACGACTCACTGAAGTCTCTCGACTCTTTTGGCTAAACAAGTTTCTTGATTTAGCGATCTTTTCAACAAGTTTAAAGATGCACGGTTGAGCGACACTGATATATAGTTTATAAAGGAGTACTTCCGCACCAAGGCCTCCAAAGGTGAATGCCATTATCCTGCTTCAGAATAAAAAAAAAGTGTTACCTACGATCACAAGCCTTAAACAAAGCTTCAGTCACTGAAGGGTGATGGCCTTGAGTTCTGTACCTCTCTGGATAAGTGCTTTTTAGAAACATCGAACAGAAGATTTGAAGAAAGTTTAACGAACAAGTCGTTGGTCCCAGTGCCCTGTCGGGTCCAAAATTTCAAGGTGAGTGGATAGAAAACGATCACGAGAGAAAATCGGCACTACAGCTCATTAGGGCTTAAATGAAAGGAGTAAGTACTCAACAGCAGAGTCCCTACAACTGAAACTTCATCAGTATCGGAGAAAGGTAACGTTGAAAGATTTTTTTTATTTCTTGAGGCAAAAGAAGCAACGTAAAGGCGGCATGGGAGGAAGGGTATGATAACTACCTTGCCCTCCGCCCGTCGAATTCTCTGGATTGTCTAAGCGAGCTGTCACTTGTTAAGGCAGTTTTCTAAAATACAGCACTAATTTACACAGCAATGCAGCATTTGAACGACTACTTAGCCTAGGAGGCTTGATAATGACGAAGCATATAACACACTTGTCAGACAAAAATTTTGAATTTGTTTTAACGCTGTTTTAATTATTCAATATGACCGTCAACCAACTCGTCCAACTTTACACCTTGTTATATTTTAAAATATTGTTTTTTTCCGTTTGCAATATATACATTTGCTTCATTATGTCAAAGCAAACCAATGGTGGCTTTATAACATTGTTCTGCAGGTGCTTATGTAATATAACAATTACTAAGATCACAAGTAAACATATTTCTGATTGCTGTATTCTGAGCTATGAAGTCTATGCCATCACCTTAGAAGTTATGAGTCATTCATTCCAAATAAAACGAGTGTAAACATATATGTTTTTGAGAACTAAGCGTCACCTCGGTAATGGCATCTACACATTAAACATTTTCACACCCATATTGGTGTAAAAAGGGCGTTTTTTGGAACGAGCACCCCTTTTACATAATTTTTACACATTATTTGGGTATTTATAAGTGTAACAAGGATGTAATGGTATTTGTACCGTTTCTACTCTCTTCCTACACCTTTCTTTCACCCTGTAGGCACCGAAATTGTTTAAAAAACGTACGCCCTCTTCCTTAGATCTTTCAGGCAGACCGTGTAAGAAGGTGTAATGGCTAGACTATCGAATACACCCATGACTTCTTATTTCTCCCTCTTCCTTGTGTTAGTCAAAGTTTGTCATGATCATCTAAATTTGATTGGTATAAATGACATTAGCGCTATATCACATTTAGGACCGTTTCTTTGTTGTGCTCAAGGTTCAATTGGATCATAGGAATGAATCTTTTAGCGCCCCACATAACCTTCACAGCAGCGTCGGCATGGTACATATGCGCATAAAACCGCGCACATCAGCGCAAGACATCGTGCACACACCCGCTTCCTCCTTGTGTCGTCACTGCCACGGGCTGCTCTACCATCAGAAAAAAATAATCTGCACAATTGGACAGCCTTTCTTCCCGAGAACAGGCATGGATTGTCTAATTTGCGTAATTTATTTGTTCAGTCATTTGATTGGGTACCGCGCCACAGTGTAGACTCGAACAAAAAGATGAACAGTTTTTAATTACACGTTTACGAGGTGTACTGTGGTTTTACAACTTTTTCAAAAGGGATACTGCGGTATCACACCGTTTAGTAAAGGCGTTATAAAAGTCACCTTTTATTAAGGGTGTTATCTGTTCACCCTTTTCCTAAGGTGTATCGCTACAACTATAAGGGTGTCAGTTTTGGGACAGGCCATTTACACTAATAAGAGTGCGAAAATGTTTGGTGTGCGCAGCCAGACGTCAGGCGATAGTGCATAAGTCACTGCAACGTGAAAAGGAACCTCCTGCAAGCCTGAGCAGAGAGGTTATCGTTCTTTTGATTTGGGCCTAGCTTCTTCAGGGTGTCTTGGTTTCACTGGATCTCTTAGTGAAACAGCAACACTAATTCACATCCCTGTTAGCTTCCAAGTTCGAACCCCTGTGCGTTTCGTTTCAAACCAATTCGATGTATCTTAGTTGCATTTTTAGCAACTGTAACTTTAACATGTTACAATTGTAAGCGTGTAACCGTAATCGTAACTTACATATATTTAAGATCCAGTAACTGTAACTCCAACTATACTCTGTAACTCCAACTGTACTTTTCATGAGTAAGTTTTACAACTCTGGCCGGAGGAGAGCTTTGCGCGTCATGTCGGAAGCCATCGCCTTCCTTTTTAGTTCGCAGACAACTCCCCAGCTGGCACTCATTACTTAAAATAAAGGTCCATTACTGTTTTTCACCGCTCTGAATGCCACGCGTCTCATCGCCAAACGCTTAACTTACCATGACCCTGTTGGTGACGTACCACGTGACTTGCACTGTCCTTTTCGGTGGCACTGCAACCTTGACGTCGATTTGCAAAGTTTCGGTCTTGGTCTCGATATCGGATTTCGTCTTGCTGAGGCTGTAATCGAAGCTGTATTTTCCGCCTACATTAGTAACGAGAGGTACTCCGATAGTAACGCTGGTCTGGTAGTTGGTCTGGAATCCCTTCACCAACTTGGTGGTGGTGGACTCTGTGTTTGTGTAGGTCTGCGATACAGTTTGTATGGTATCCGATGAGCCCTGGCCGTTTGTAAACGTGGCGGTGTAGACCTGTGTGGGTGGATAGTGTTCCCCGATGGGTTCTCCCAACTGAAAGTTAGTCGCCGTCACGGTCAGCTTGTGCCTGGAACAAAACACGTATAAGTGACGCGATTGCGCAATTACATGTTTTTAAGATTTGTTTCTTTACTCAATAATTACCCCGCAGTGCCCAGGCGCGTTAGCGCAGGGGGTTTACAAAGAGAAACAAAAACACATCTTCATTCAAAGAGCACACTTGTTCTTCCGCGAGTTAATTTCATTGTGCAATCGTTCAAAAAAAAAAAGGCAAACATGTTTGTCGTAGTACTGTACTTTCTAATTTTAAAATTATGATCATTCCGACTAGATACATAACAGGGTTGTTTAGGCAAGTGTCGCTATTTATTCCAGTTTTAATTTTGGATATAGGGAAGACAGATTTCAATCGCAATTTTTCCCGACACGCGAAAAGTGGTTCCCAGTTTATCACTTTCTTTCATTTCTCTGCACCTTTCTTTCCTCCTATTTCTTCTGAGAACGAACGTAGGCACCCTGTTTTGTATTTTTTCTAGCTTATCTATTACCGGTTTTTGGGCTGCGTTTCATACGCCACATGTTTACTCTATAATGTGTCTAACACATGTCAAATTAGCAGTTACTTTTAAGCTAGGTTGTGCACATTTTAATTTATGTTGAATGAAATTCATTGCCCTGCCATCATTTTGTATTAGTTCTATATTGTCACGGAAGACACACGACAAGGCAGGGGTGAAATAAAGAAATTAAATGTTTAATGTGGCGAACTTGTTCCAAACAAAAGATGAAATAACTGGAAGCCGCGGGCGTCGATGTCGGCGTAGCAGCTGTATGGAGCGCTGGCGAAAGACTGACTCCGGCTCGCCACGCGAAGCCCCTTATGTGCACACGTGGACTTCTGGAGCAATCAGCGTAGAAGCTTCGGCGTGTAGAACATCCGGCCGGACCTCGAAGAAGCAATAGAGTTCTCAAATTTGTCAAAACACGACATTTACAGAAATAACAAAAAGCTGCGTTCGCTGCGGCATCCAATCTCGGCCCTTTGGGTGGGAGCCAAGAACGATAACCATTCGGCCACGGGCGCGCTTACTCTAAGGCGCGCGTGGCAATATCTGTATCCCACGAAAGGTCAGATGGCAATGTCACACCTAAATATTTGTATGTAAGCTCCTTAGTTTCTTGAATATTATTCATAAAATACTGGGATTCGATTTTTTTTTCTATGTGAAACTAACATGAACACACTTTTTTAGGATTTAAATTTATTTTCCATACTGAGCACCAACTCTGGAAAGATGGACTGCTAGGCACTCTGTATCGCGCTTGAGGCAACGCGTGAAAATTATACACGTCTGCAAGTGGGATCCCGGCTTAACCTCGAACCGCTCACCGAGGTGAGGCGGTCCAACTCTCCTGCCATGACGTTCGGTACTTGTCGTACAATGTTGCCAAGCGTCTCTTGCTGCAGCATACACACCACCAACGTTACTAAAACACTTAGTTGGGAAACTCACCCTTGAAACATGGGCCGCTGGCGTCCACCAAGACCGAGCTAAATACGATAACAGAGCCACCCTTTAGCGACGAGCTGAAACACTGAAAGTTGCTTTACATTGCTACTGCGAGATGGCGCCACCGGCCCTTGCCCGACGCGACGTGCAGACGTGCAGTTCCCGGAGTGGAGGCTGCGGGAGAAATGGCGGCATTGCGATCGCCAGTAGCTCGGTTCTCGAGTACGGATCGAGGCACTTTTCTAAAGCAGGCTCTATGGCAGTTTCCCAACTGAGCGGTAGTAACGTTGCACACCACTGAGTGCAGGGAAAAAAAAAGATTTATAAAACATGGAGGTGTCATTTCCGACAGCGCAAGAGCGCGAACAAATAAATAAAATACCTAAACCAGTAACGAATCGAAAAATTCGCGCTTATCAGAATGCGCCAGAAGCCGCATGGCCATTGCATCAACGATAGCAGCGCTCGCGGCAGCTCTGGCTTCCTCGGCGTGCTGGAACAGAGACCGCGAGTGTTATAAAGTCAGCTCTAACCCTTAAACATGCCTCGGCCTACAATATGTGATGCTACGATTCTGTGTGGATACCTCCTCCTGCGTTCCGAAGCAGTAAGTCTGTCGCTAACGCTGGCTGTCGGCGATGCAGCAGACGCCGCCATCTTGTCATCGCGCACCCCAATGACGTGCACCTGGCGCACCCCAGTGTGGCGGAAGCGTTGCGCGGCGCCAGCATCGCTCAAAATGGGAGTGCACAGATGCCTTTTTTGCAAACATGTATACTAACAGTACACTCTTAAACTCTTTACACGTATTGTTATGTTTATACCAATGGCTCCTCTTAAATAGTAGTAACAGCCGCCAAAGCTGTAGCGTGAGGAGGCAGATCGAAATCTACGAACCACGGCGGTATGTAGCACCCGCAAGTATAACAAGCAGGGTTGAAAAAAATATTATATTTGTATGAGAAAGTGAATTAAATCAGATTGGTGTGACTTAATTTAAATTTCTCTGATTTAAACCAGAAGAATTTTATTTTAATCGTTGTAACTTTAAAATAACGCTTCCTTGTCACTATATGCATTTTTAAATATGACAGACTGATTGATTAATCAGCTGATCACTGCAAACAATACAGAAGAAAGAATTGCTGTAGATTTAACATACTGGTTTATAACAAATTTTCATTGTGTATGTAATATAGTACCCTTAGGGGGCGCCACCAAGCAGGGAAAGTCGGAAAACGACGACGAGAAACGATCACGAGACGCGTGACACGGGTGTGGCCCGAGTAGGCGTCGACAGCGTACGTACCATGGAACGTCAATAAATCACGAATAAAACATGGTGTCAGAAGTGTAAGCGATAAAGGATCCACTGAAGCGCCGTGAGTACCGAGCGCGACCATGCAGAATCCCCTGGAGCATCGGGCGTACCGAGCGCGACCAGGCAGACAGCGTCGCGATCGGGAGTACCGAGCCCAAACGAAAGTATCCTGACGAGCCTACTGCCGCCACCCCGACCTTTGGACCTGAGCGGCGACTTGGAGCAAGCATGGAAGATGTGGTACGAGGTATTCACGTTGTTTTCTACGGCTACAGGTCTTAAGGCTCAAGACCCAGCAGTACAATCGGCCCCCGCAGGGGGCGCCTGTGAAAGCAGGTGTTTGGAGAGTGGCGTCTCCACGGACCCCGAGCTCCGCAGGGGGCGCCTGCACCTTAGGTGCTAGGTGCTTGGTGAGTAGCGTCACCACGGACCCCAGCCACGTGGGCCACCATACCCGCACGCAGGGGGCACCTACTTTATAGTAGGTGCTTGGGACGTCACAGAAACTTGGGACGTCACAGAAAGGATTGTAACTAACTTCGTGAAGGATCACCTCGCAATCGACTTGGGCACCGTAGAAAGAGCACATCGTCTGGGCCGAAAACGAATTGGAATAAATCGCCCAATCATCGTCAAGTTGCTTAGTTTCAAAAGCAAGGACGAAGTTCTTCACAACGCCTTCAAACTGAAAAATGTGGTAACGCCCAAGGTTCAAATATCCGAAGACTTTTCACGTAAGGTTCAATTTGCAAGAAAAAAGCTGTGGGATTTTGCCTCCCAATTCAGAGAATGCAACACCCGCTATAGGATGCGTTTTGATAAATTGTATGTTAACAACTTGACCTATGTTTATGACCACGCAAGTGGATCGGTGGTTTCTGTTCGTGGCCCCGAAGAAACGATGCCACAAGAATGACATATTAAAAGAAAGCCTTTTTATCGCCCAGCCACTGTCGCCAACTTTTCATTTCTTATCGCAAATTTTCGCAGCATCTTATCAAAGCAGGATGAATTTGAAAGTATTACGTCTTCCAGCGAACCTGATATAATTCTTGGCACCGAAACTTGGCTAACGTCTGATATAAGCAACTCTGAACTTTTACTGAGCAAACGGTATGTTATTTATCGCAACGACCGTAAAACCGCAAGAGGTGGCGGTGTTCTCATTGCCGCAAAAAAAGATATTTCTTGCTCAGAAATACAAATAAGTTCTAACCTTGAACTTTTATGGATTCAGGTGCAGTTGGATTTTTGTTCAGTGATCATAGGTGTTTGTTATCGTCCTCCCAATACTGACCAAACTGATTTCAATGACTCGCTGCATAATTGCCTTGGTGAGTTAATGGTAAATTTTCCCAATCACTACATGGTTCTCGGTGGTGATTTTAATTACCCTGGTATAGATTGGGCAACATTAAAACCTATTTCGAATTGTAATAATCCTAGCCAATGCCGCGATTTTTTATCTCTCTTGGAAGCGTACGCGCTTCATCAAATCATCACGTCGGCGACTCGCGACCGAGCCATCTTGGATCTGTTCATTATCTCGAGCCCAGAATGTGTAAAATCATTCGCCATTATGGAAAGCATTAGCGATCATTCTATTATACATGTCGAAACGTCATTTTGCTCACGACGCTCTAAAAAGATAAAGAAACCGATTTTCGCCTACTCACGCACGGATATCGTAAGTTTATCGTCAGCCATGGACGAATTTGAGAGTGAATTTGCTGCCTCATACACGGAGCGTTCTACCAATGAAAACTGGCTTATCATAAGAAAAACACTCGGTGAAATGCTTTCAACTTTCGTCCCTCGATTCACGGTGGCAACCGAGGATTTGTCACCGTGGTTTACAAATAGCTTAAGGCGCGAACTAAACAAGAAAAAAGATTATTCGCCAAGGCTAAACGAACGGATAATCCTGTTGACTGGACATCTTACAATACCTTCTCAAAACAATGTAAAAAAAATGTAAAAAATGCTAAAAAACACTTTTTTTCTGTGACCCTTCCCGGCATGCTTTCATCTGATCCCCAGAAATTTTGGAAAATTCTTAACCCTAAGTCGAACAGAAATCACCCCACATTTACAAATCAACATAACGAAAAGATAAGTGATGTTGACGCTGCTAATTTGCTAAACACATTTTCTCTAGCGTGTTTACCCAGGAAACATACCCATTACCCCAATACGCTATTAGAAATGATTATCCACCTATGCTGCCCATCTTGTTCAATCAGAACGGCATTCTCAAAGTAATAGAAAACCTGCCCACGAGCAGTGCACCCGGTGATGATGGAATCCCTGCTAAATTTCTAAAAATAATCAAGCATGCAGCTTCAAATATTTTTTGCAAACTATTCCAACAATCTCTTAACTCCGGCTCAGTCCCACTTGACTGGCGCTACGCCAAAGTCATGCCGATCTTTAAATCAGGAGACCATTCCGATCCTACGAACTATCGCCCCATTTCCCTTACCAGCGTGCCATGCAAGCTCATGGAACATGTTTTGTATACCCATATCATATCTCACCTAGATAAGTGTAACTTCTTTTTTTCTAATCAACATGGTTTCCGAAAAGGTCACTCGTGCACTAGTCAACTTTTCGAATTTGTTACGGATCTTCACTTCAATACTCATCTTACTGCTCAGACTGATATCATCTTTATTGACTTCGCTAAAGCATTCGATACTGTTCCTCATCACCGCCTTCTTCTTAAGCTTTCACGTCTACAAATTGATCCCTTCGTCATTAACTGGATTTCTTCCTTTCTTGAAAACAGAAAACAAGTAGTCAAAATTAACCAATCATCATCGCGTCCGTCCACTGTTGCATCCGGGGTCCCCCAGGGTAGTGTTCTCGGCCCTCTGTTGTTTTTAATATACATAAATGACCTTCCTTCTTCCATAAACTCCACAATTAGGCTCTTCGCGGACGACTGCGTTATTTACCGAAAAATTATTACAAATAACGATTCAACTCTACTTCAAGACGATTTAAATACTATATCTTCCTGGTGCTCTATGTGGCAGATGAACATAAACGCTCGCAAATGTAAACAAATGTCTATCACTAAGTCTTCTACAGTAACACAATCACAATACTCATTGTTATCACAACACCTGGAACATGTATCATCGTATAAGTACTTGGGAATTCATTTTACAGACACTCTATCATGGAACGACCACATTGAATACATTACAAGCAGTGCCTTGAAAACGCTTGGCTTCTTAAGACGAACATTATATCTTGCCCCACCTAAAACAAAACTACTCGCATACAAGACAATAGTCCTACCCAAATTAGAGTATGCATGCACCATTTGGAACCCCCACCAAACTTACCTTCTTCAAAGACTGGAATCCGTCCAAAACAAAGCAGTAAGATTTATATGCAACAACTACTCACCGGAAACTAGTGCCTCAGCCTTAAAAGCTAGCAATAATCTCTCTGCTCTTGAACTAAGACGTAAAATAACTCGGCTTTGTTTTTTCCATAGCATCTATTACAGCGATTCGCCTTTTAAATCAGTTTATTGCCGCCCTGCCAGTTTTATATCGCCAAGACTAGATCATTCGCGGAAACTAGAACCAATCTTCAGTCGCACTAACACTTTCCTTTTCTCCCCCTTATTACTTTGTATCAGAGACTGGAATGCACTACCTGATCATATTGTTACCGACAGCAATCCCATTTCATTTAGAGATCAGTGTTCACTATTGTATAATTACTCACCTTGATTATGTTTTTGTATAATAGCTTTTGTGCTTTGTTTGTACTTCATTCTTTCTTTATTTCGCTTTGTTCGTCGACATTGGGTGCATCAGCGATAGCATTTCACTTTTCCGTGTTTTGCTATTCTATTTTTTTTTGTGTTTTAAACCTTTGTCAATTGTTTTGAATCTCCCCTCATGTAATGCGTCCATCGGACGCCCTTGAGGTGAATAAAATGAAATGAAATGAAATGTGGGTTCGCCCACCCACGTCTGGCTGTGCGTGGCGTACCCGTGTCCGGGGAAAAGGGGACCCTGGTGGTTGAGCTGAGCCCGGGGTATGTTTGGACCCTTCGGGGCCCCCCGGGCGAGGCAATACACCGCTTCGGCCCCTGCTTCTCGTAGACGGGTGTCCTGGCTTGGCCCGACCAGGATGATTCAGTCAGTCGCCTCTTCTACCCTCTTCTTCCTTCTTTCACTTTTCCTCCCACCTCTTTCTCTTTTCTTCTACACTCTCTTCCTTCCTTTTTCACCTTCTTAGGCGGCAAGGGCTAACCTTGAGTGGAAACAGGTCCTGTCCCTGCATCCACACTCGGTTATAGTGCCCGGGCAGCACTGGTAGAGTAATTGTGTCAGCCAAGCCTTTCTTGCTATGGCACATTACCTACCCCTTGTTGGGCTCCGTGGTGGGCGGTGCACCCGGGCACTGAACTTTCCTTCCCATCTTATGGGTTCCCGCACTAAAACCTTTCTCGATCGGCCCCCGAAAAGGGTCCGCACCGAAGTTCCAGCCACAGTCAACACGCCATCTACCCCTGCCAGGTTCCCAAAGTTTTTGGTCCTGCATTCTGAAAGTGAAAAACAACTCTCAAAGTTCTCTCCCTTTCTTGTAGCCAAGGTACTCGAATCTACTGTCGGAAAGAAATTCAAGGCCAAGAAAATGCCTTCTGGCGACCTGCTTGTTGAAATCGAGTCAAGCCAGCAGAGTACTGCACTTCTTGCTTTAAATGCCATATCTGACCACAGAATCACAGTTACACCTCACCGCACCCTAAATACCATCCAGGGGGTTATTTCTGAGGATGACCTCCTTGACTCCTCAGACAGTGAAATAGTTGAGGGACTTTCCGACCAAGGCGTCGTAGCTGCAAGGCGTATCTCCTTGCGCCGCGATGGCCAAGAGCGGAAAACAAAGCACATAGTCCTTACATTTGAATCTACTACATTGCCAGAGGCTGTGAAGGCTGGGTACCTTCACTGTAGAGTGCGGCCCTACGTGCCGAACCCCGCAGGTGTTTTAACTGCCAGAGATTTGGTCATGGGTCCCAGAACTGCCGAGGCAAAGCCACTTGTGCGAAGTGCGGACAGGCTGACCATCAAACAGACACATGCTCTAATGATGCCAACTGTGTCAACTGCAACAACCCCCATCCCGCATATTCCCGCTCTTGTAAGACGTGGAAAGATGAAAAAGCCATTCTTACTTTGAAAGTGAAGGAAAACCTCTCGTATCCAGAGGCACGCCGTCGCTTTGCGTTCTTGCAAAAAGGCGGCTTCGCGGAGGTGGTGCAGCGGGGGCCTGCACCACTGAAAGTGGCAGTGGCAACCCAGACGTCTTTTCCAGACAATGGGAAGCCACTGCAGTCCCCCACGCCCAAGCTGAAGATTCAGCTCCCTGGGCATGCACTTTCAGCAGGTCGGTCTCCCGGCCACTCCAGCCAGAGTGCTAACTGCCCTGCACCTTCAGGGCAGCAGCCTCTTTGTTCTGGGGGAGAGTGTGCACAGGCCGCTCCCCCTTCTCAGGATGGGCCGGCAGCTGCAGCTGTCGTACCCGTCCGCACTCCGCGGTCCCCTTCCAGGGAAAGGAGTCGACGCTCTCGTCCGCACTCGTCGGAGAGAGCGTCGTCTTCCAAGGAGCGACATGGCTCTTGTGTCGCTCCTACAGTCACAAAGGGGCAGGAACGGGTGGATTCGGGCAGTACCCTGCCCAACACACCCGCTGCCCCTTCTGCTGGGTCAGGCCGCGGCCGGGGCCTGCAGCCCCGTGCCCCGAGCCTGCCCAAAGCCCCACCCAAAGCCCCGTCCCAAGAGGCGGAGGCAATGGATGAGTGCAGTGAGGTGTCTGCACCTGCGTCTGATCAGGACGACATGGACTGGCAGACAGCTAAATCTAAACATAAGGGCAAAAAACCAGTAACCCCTCCAAAGTGACGGTGTACATTTTTTTTGACCTGCGCGGCATAGTCAAGGTTTTTACTTTTACTTGTTCTTTACTACTTTTACTGATTTACTAATCTTTTAACCTTGTTTTAGAATAATGGCTAAATTCACTTTTATGCAGTGGAACTGCCGCGGTCTTTTAAGGAATATTGATGATGTTAATTTTTTTATGGACGAATTACGTCCTATAGCTCTCGCTTTACAAGAGACTCATCTTAATGATCATCATAAGTCAGTGTTACGTCGCCATCAGTTTTTTTAGAAAAGATCGCCCTGCATCAAATGCATCAGGTGGAGTAGCTGTGGCTGTTCAAAGTGGCGTCGCATGCTCTCAGGTTCCTCTTTGCACACCTCTTGAGGCTGTGGCTGTACGCCTTCTTTTGGACCGCCTCATCACCGTTGTCTCCATTTATATCCCACCAAACATTCCACTGCATCTTCATGATCTCCAAAGACTCGTTTCACAGCTTCCTCACCCTTTTTTACTTTTAGGAGATTTTAATGCTCACCATCCCTTATGGGGTAGTGCCCGTCAAGATTCACGTGGTGGAGTCCTTGAGCGGTTTTTATTAACATCTGGGCTGTGCCTTATGAATAAGAGAGAACCTACCTTTTTCAGTACAGCTCACAATTCATTTACATCTATTGATCTTTCCATCTCATCCCCTTCAGTGTTTTCTTTATTTACATGGAAAGTATTGGATAATCCTTTTGGAAGCGACCACTTTCCGGTCATTCTGGAGAGTCTGGTTACAGTTCCAAGCCTTATGAAACGTACCCCTCGTTGGAAACTTGACAAGGCAGACTGGAGTCTATTCAACCTAAATGCAGAGCTTAAGCCTTGCATGTTCTTGTCTTTAACACACGATGAAGCCACCACATACATTACACAACAGATCACTAATGCCGCTTTTCGCTCCATCCCTCAGACCTCCTCTAACATCCCCAAAAAGTGTAAACCGTGGTGGAATGATGATTGCTCCAATACTAAGAAAAAACAGGACAAGGCATGGGGTATATTTCGCAGATATCCGACATTCATGAATTTGATAGAGTTTCAGCGAAATAGGGCCCAAGCTCGTTGGACCAGGAAGCAGGCCAAGAGGAAGTCCTGGAGAGGCTATCTGTCCTCTATCAGCTGCTATGTCCCAGCAAAGGAAGTGTGGGACCGACTGCACAAGGTTGAAGGCAAATACCGCTGCTTTACTGTCCCTCTTTTTCCCTCTGTAAGCTCGCTACATGACCAGGCAAATGTGTTGGGCGCACATTTTGCAGCCGTTTCAAACTCATCTCATTACTCTCCAGCGTTTCTGAAGTTTAAAGCAGAAGCAGAAAGAACGAAAGTCAGCTTGGCAGGAGGAGCCTCTGCACCATATAATCGGCCGTTTACAATGCTTGAGCTTCAAATGGCTCTCAATATCCGGAAGCATTCATCCCCCGGTCCTGATCGAATACATTATGAGATGATCCGGCATTTATCGGAGGAGTCACTCACAGCCCTCCTGACATATTTCAATGAACTATGGAAAGATGCACACTTCCCTGCCGATTGGAAGCAGGCAGAAGTAATTCCGCTGCTGAAGCCTGGAAAAGATCCCTCACTTCCTACAAGTTACAGACCGATTGCACTGACCAGTTGCTTAGGGAAAACGTTTGAAAGGATGATTAATAAGCGTCTTGTTTTTTTCCTGGAGCAACACAACATTTTGAATGTAAATCAATGTGGGTGTCGATCAGGACGTTCCACTATAGACCATTTAGTCCGGCTGGAGACTGTTGTACGTGAAGCGTTTGTGAATAGGCAGCATTGCGTATCTGTCTTTTTCGATTTAGAAAAGGCTTACGATACCACTTGGAGGCATGGCATCCTGCGTGACTTGTTCATGTATGGAGTACGCGGCAGATTGCTTCATTGTATAAAAAACTATCTTAGTGGACGTTTCTTCCGTGTACGGTTAGGCACGACAGTATCCGATTGCTTTGTCCAGGAGAATGGTGTTCCTCAGGGCGGAGTACTTAGTGTCACCCTCTTCGCCATAAAAATTAACTCTCTTTGTCATGTCATACCTTCCTCAGTATCATATTCATTATACGTAGATGACATTCAAATCTCTGTAGCATCATGTAATATGGCTAGCTGTGAAAGGCAGCTACAACTGGCCATAAATAAAATGACTATATGGGCTAACGAGAATGGCTTTAAGTTCTCTCCAGAAAAAACTATTTGTGTTCCATTTTCTTTGCGGCGGGGGCTCTGGTTAGAACCCTCTCTCATGTTAAATGGAAATGCCATCGAAGCTAGAACTGAGCATAAGTTTCTGGGAGTGATATTTGACAGTAAGCTTAGTTTTGTCTCCCATCTCAAATGGCTAAAGCAGAAATGTATGCAGACATTGAACATTCTTAAAGTCCTCTCACACAAGTCTTGGGGTTCTGATAGGAAGTGTCTACTTCGTTTGTACCTCTCTCTTGTACGATCGCGCCTTGATTATGGGTCTGTTGTGTTTGCGTCTGCTCGGCCGTCTGCTTTAAAAATGCTGGACCCTGTGCATCACCTTGGGTTGCGTCTTGCAACCGGTGCTTTTAGGACATCTCCTGTTTTAAGCTTGTATGCTGACTCCAATGAAATGTCGCTGGAAAAAAGGCGGCAGTATCTAAGTCTGGTTTATGCCTACAAGGTGTTATCGGAACCCAGCCACCCAGCTTACAGTAGTATTCAAGAGTCCAAGTTTCATCGTACTTTCGAGCATAAACCATCTGTTGTTCGACCCTTGAGCCTTCGTTTTGAGAGCCTCCGTCTCTCCCTGAACCTGCCACGTGAGGGTGTTCATTTCCTAGAAAGTGCATGTCATACTGGCCCATGGGACATCAAACCTATAGCTTGTGATTGGTATTTTACAAAATTTAATAAACATAACGTGTCTCCACTCGTTCTACAACAGGAATTCTTAGCTCTACAAGAAAAATACAGACATTACTGCCAGTTTTACACTGACGGTGCCAAGTCCTCAATGTTTGTCGGCTCCGCTGTTTATTCAAATTTGTTTACGCATGTTACTCGACTTAACAATGTCGCCAGCATTTTTACTGCCGAACTATATGGTGTTCTGGCAGCACTGGACTATATAATCAGGAGCAAAGTGATGAAAGCCATTATATTTGTAGACTCTCAAAGTGTTCTTACTGCAGTATGTTCTGTTACACCAACTATGAATAAGTTGACTCAACTCGTACGGGCCAGAGCTCAACAGGGACTTGCTGGTGGGAAGGACATTAAGTTTTGCTGGATCCCGAGCCATGTGGGCATCGCAGGCAACGAGGCTGCAGATAGACTGGCCACCTCTTCACAGAACCTTTTACCATCGAATGTCTGCATACCTTACCAAGACCTTAAAACGTCCGTAAAATTTTCACTCTCACGGCTATGGCAATCTGAATGGAAGTTAGCCGATAACAATAAGCTTCATGCCATCAAACCAGAACTTGGTGCATGGGAAACCTCATATAATAAAAATCGTTTCCACGAAGTCCTCCTGTGCCGGTTGAGAATTGGCCACACGTTCCTAACCCATCAATACCTGCTTATAGGTGAGGAACCGCCAATATGCGAGCACTGTGGAGAAACGTTATCTGTTCTGCATGTTCTCTTTCTTTGCCGTGGCCTTCTACAACAATATAAGACCTATTTCCCTGAGTTTTTCAAGTACAACATCCCATTTCACCCTGTCTTAATTCTTGGGGAGCAGCCTCTCATATCAATTGAACGTCTTTTAGCGTTTCTCAAAGCTACAGGTATTTTACACAAACTATAGCCAAGTTCTAGTCTAGTCTTAGTGTACTTTTACCAATGTTTTTTAGCTTACCTAGTTTGGCGCAGTATGGCCGTCGGAGCTCTTGCGCCATAAAACCCGCAAACAACAACAACAACAACAATCGGCCACGTTCCTGGTGGTTATTGGTGAGGACGCACGTCTCGTCTATCATACATTCACGTTCGCAAATGAGGCGGACCGACACGACCTGGACACTCTGATAGAATAGTTTCACGCACACTGCAAGTCGACACTGAACCAAACGTACCGGGAGTTCGTTTTTAGAATGCGAAATCAAAAACCAGGAGAGAAGTTCGACGACTGGCTGACGGTTTCCAGACACTTCGGGAAGCGCTGATAAAGGCCCCAGTGTTGCGATTTTATGACAAGCAGGAGCCTCTCACCCTTTCAGTTGATGCCAGCTCTCATGGACTAGGAGCGGTCCTACTACAAGGAGGTCAACCTGTGGCCTACTCGTTACGGTCTCTAACAGAGACACAAGTGCGTTATGCGCAAATTGAAAAGGAACTCCTTGCCACTGTCCACGGATGCACACATTTCCACGATTACATCTTCGGACGAACCGTCCAAGTCGAAACTGACCACAAGCCACTAGAAGCAATCTTCCAGAAGCCACTGAACCCACTAGAAGCCACTGAAGCCACTAGAAGCAATCTTCCAGAAGCCACTGAACCAGTGGCCGCTTCGACTGCAAAGGATGCGGCTAACCTTGCAGATGTATGACATCCAGGTGAAGTACAAACCTGGCAAGGAACTCTACGTGGCTGACACCCTATCGCGATATCCGTCAAGCGGAATGTACCACGAAGACTACGAGGTGAACACACTGGATGTCCTCCCCGTCACAGACAAGAAGCTGGAGGAGTTCCGTGGGGCAATCGTGGAAGATGAAGACATGAAGATACTGCTACAGTACGCAGAGACTGAGTGGCCAAACGACAAGATGCAGGTTCGCGAGAGTTGGCGATCCTACTGGCCCTATCGAGACGAGGTCCTAGCTGAGAAAGGACTTCTGCTTCGTTCCAACCGGCTAATAGTCCCAAGAAAACTTCGACCAGAGATGCTCCACCTTCTGCACGCATCGCATGGGGTTATCGAGAAGACCAAACACACAGCCCGAAAAGTGCTGTATTGGCCAAGACTGGACCATGACATTCAGGGCACGGTACAGCATTGCAAAGTCTACAAGCATTACCAGCACCAACAACTTCGCGAGCCTCTACGGAGTCATCCAATCCCAATGGGACCTTGGCAGAGCATTGCTATGGATATATTTCAACATCAAGGGAAGCACTACTTGATAGTAGTGGACTATATTCCTTTTTCTACGAAGTCCACCTTATGAACAAGACGAATGCACAAAGTGTACTCAACTGCTGTGCACCTACCTTTTCCCTACATGGACTGCCACTACAGGTCATCACGAACAACGGTCCTCCGTTCAACAGTTCTGTCTTTGCCAGCTATTGTGAACAGCAAAGTATCTCTCGTATGACGTCAAACCCTTACTATCCAAGATGAAATGGGATGGCAAAGAGGGGAGTGCAGGAAGCAAAGAAGTTGATGAACACGCATCGTTTTGGGACTCAGGAGTACTATGACGCACTGCTGGATTGGCGCAACACGCCGAGGGACGGAGTTCTAAAATCTCCGGTACTGCGTCTCATGAACCGCCACACGCGAGCGCAAGTTCCCGCACATCCAAGCTTCTTGCAGAAGAACTCACCGGATCAAGAAACAGTAACAGAAAAACTACTCGACCACAAAATGAAACAAGCAAAGTACTTCAACAGGGGAACCGCACCACTGCCTGATCTCAAGCCAGGAGAACCTGTGTACGTCAGAAATCAGGCAAGCCACCAGTGGGCACCAGCTATCGTCCTCACAAGGAAACAACCTCGCTCGTACATTGTTCAGAACGAGGAGGGACTATTACATTTGAGGAATAGGGTTGTGCTGCGACAGAGTACCAGAAGAGCAAAACCTCCTGCGCGGTACACTGACCCAAACATCACGACTTAAAGATAGAAGAGAAAAAGGCAGATTAATATAGTACCCTTAGGGGGCGCCACCAAGCAGGGAAAGTCGGAAAACGACGACGAGAAACGATCACGAGACGCGTGACACGGGTGTGGCCCGAGCAGGCGTCGACATCGCGCGTACTATGGAACGTCAATAAATCACGAATACTACAGTGTACACCCCGTAACAGTGGAAGAAAAACAGCTTGCTATTGTTTAGTTGGTGAACAAGCATTGACTAATATTTTATTGAGCTCAGATATTTTTTGGCTATATGACATATACTTTTCTAGTGCTAGGTTCTTTTTTTAGCGTTCTTTTTATTCTTAACAGGACGTTACGCAACTTACGAAAAAGTGAATTTTGAAAAAAGCTCCACGTTTAAATTTTCTCGAAACACCACTGCTTTGTTCTCGTGTTCATCCTGATATAGATCTTTCTTGCTTGATGAGTCATTCATTTAAATACAAAACAAATGCATATAGAAAGCATCAAAGGAGAATCAAGTATTTAATAAAAAAGTTATTTTCAGAATAACTTTTTTTGCGGAAATTGTTTGATTTTTTAATCTTATAAAACCAGTTTGATATAAGTCACTGTATAAATCATGACTTAACTAAGGTTTTAAATCATTTAGATTTTTATTCTTCACCCTGATAACAACTTCAGGACGATAACAACGCCGGTGATTCCTAATGTGTAATTAAGAATTATTTCTAGCGAATGACTTAGTGTTTCGAGAAAACAATTGTGGGTAATCACGAGAAGAAAAAAAAACCATATTAGGCATGTTGATTATCATATCTGAAAACCACCGGAAGCTCGCAGAGTGGCGTTCAGAGAAGAGCAATATCAAAGGATTCAAAAATGAATCGCTCTAACTTCTAAGTAGTCAGACAAAAAAATGAAAGACGTTTACATTCCCCTGTAATGCCGATTTAGAGAGCAACTCTTGAGGAGGAGGAGGGGAGGGTATGCCCCTCCTCCTCATCCGTACCCTCCTCCGCCTTCTCCTCCTTTCACGCGCGTCGTCACGCAGTGTTTCGGAGCGGTGCCGAAACGTCACGTTACGTTTCGGTGAAGTCACGCGATGTTTTGGCACGTGACTTCCTCCGAAACGTCAGGGTGACGTTTCGTTACGGTGACGTTTCAACACAGAGACATTTCGGGACGTTGACGTTTCGGCGCGAGTGCCACGCCGAAACGTCACCGTGCCGAAATCCTCACCGCGGTGCATTATGGGACGTTTCCCATAATGCACCGCGCGGTTACGCCGACGGCGACGCTGGCGCCGCTCAAGCCGGAAACGGGCGCCTAAGAGCTGCGCTCTAAAAGACATTGACGACATTTGCATTAATGTGCCTGTATCATGTATGTATTCAGAACAGCTTTTTTGCTTAGGAATTGCAACAGAACAAAATCCCGGTATCTATTGTAGAAATCTGACGAACTAAGGCGATAATTCCGGCTTCCAAAAGCTGGCTGGAAATCCATCTCGCCTTTCGTCAGTGTGTAACCATATCTATTTTTTTATATAAGTCCAGATATGCCATTTTCGTAAGGGGTGTCATGTTTGCGCTTTGTGGACGGTTATGGTATTGTGGTTCGTCGCGTGGGTAAGTATCCAGACATTGGTTTAAACAACCCAACAGGCACAAAAGGTGATTCTTTTGGCAGCCCATGTTAAACCGCATCAGTCAACTGCTATTAACAACCAGCTCCCTTGCCTGATTACGTTGCCTTCAATTAGTGCGATGTTTGCGTTTTGCAGCACTGTGGGTTCGCGAATAATTTCAATCCGTCCTCAGTGTTGTCGGTTCGTTGTTTCGTCCGGTGGATTCGCTTGGGAGCCGGACGATTCGAGGACATGTAGTCACGTAATCAATTAGTCTGCGGATCATACCGTTGTGTGAGTCAGTCATAAACGTTAAATTTTGAGGCCCACGAATATCTTCCGTTTTAAATAAGATGCCCGAAAATTGCAGACGACGTGTTTCCCCTAATAGAGTCGCGTAGTGTACTTAAATCATGAAATATTTTAATATTGCGGTAGCAAATGGTTAGTCAAAGAACCATAAAATAAATTCTGGATTGGGATACATTTTTTTTAACTGGGATTTTACTAATTGCATGTCGGCTCGGGAGTTAAAAGCAAACTGGCAATCGAGGTTAGAAAACCAAACGCCTGCATTTCGCTACGAAATTTCGAAAATATAGCGAATCATTTTCTAACCTCTTTCCATCTAAGCTCTCCGCATTTTCACTGTGATGCATCCGCAGTGCACAATGACGTCAGCCGAAGCCAGCTCACCCATTGGACAGGAGCACCGCGTCACTCGGACGTATGCGCTCGTCAACGATCCCTCCGTCGACGAATATTTGGATTTGCGTTCGTGGCCAATGAGAGCCATGACGGCACTTATCAGCACTCTCGACTGACAGGTTCCGCCGTGCGCTTCAGATAGTACGGTGGAAGCTTGGGGTTATCGCATCCGGTGAAATACTACGTGACGCTCAAGTGGTTTTAGAGCGCAGCTCTTAGGCGACCGTTTCCGGCTTGAGCGGCGCCGCCGTCGGCGTAACTGCGCGTTGCATTATCGGACGTTTCCCACAATGACGTCACACGTTACGTCACGTGTGACGTCACGAGGGTTACCCTCGTGACGTCACGAGGGTTACCCTCGTGAGGGCTACGAGGGTTACCCTCACTAAGGGTCACGAGGGGCACCCTCATGAGGGTCATGAAGGTCACCTCACGAGGGTTACCCTGACGAGGGTCACGAGGGTTACCCTCACGAGGGCTACCCTCACGAGGTCACGTCACGGCTTTACCCTCGTGACGTCGCGTGTGTGACGATCGCTGGTATCTCTACGGCGAAGAAGAAGCGCGCTCTGGGAGCGCGTGCCAGGGGAACGTGGACAGATATAAAAAAATGGTAGCCTAAGACCGAACACTGTCGCTTCTTGGCCATCAAGTTACAATTGGGGGCAGCGGTGGGATGGCCACCGAACATGTACACCCCGTTCTCCCGGACGTCTTCACCGGTGAGGAAAGCTTTGAGTCATGGGCAAAGCTCTTCCCGCTTGCGCGGCAGCCAACGGTTGGGACGACGCCAAAATGTTGGTGTACCTGCCGACACGCCTCCGAGGATGGGCCTGTCGCGTCTTCGAGCATCTTCCCGACCAAGACAAGGCCACTTTTCCCGCACTAGTGAAGGCGCTGACACTTCGTTTGGCGTCGGCGCGCCAGCGTGCTGTGTCTGCGGCACAGTTTCGGTCCCGCGGTCATCAACCCACGGAAGCCCTAGACGTCTACGCTTACGACCTCGTGGACCTCTTTGGACAGGCTTTTCCAGAGGTGTTACTGCAGGTAGGCGACCCGATGAAATGGGACTAGTTCATTGTGGGCCTCCAATCTAAGCTGCGTGACAAAGTTTTCGCCGCTGACCCTGCAACATTTGAGAAAGCTTCGAGATAGCCTCAAGGCTAACATCCATTGGGCAACTGTCGGCGACTACGGGGACACCAGTACTGTGCTCCGCCGTGGGTAACACTTCAGAAGCCACTACAAGACCCACGGGCGATCCCATTGCGGCGTTGACCAGCAGCGTGGCCGACCTTCGCGCCACAGAGAACAGTTTCATCGAGTCGCAGAGTCATTTCCAGGAGCACGACCAAAGCTTACCCCGCAGAAACACTCCTAGGAGGCGACCACGATGTTTTCAGTGCGGCGGTACTGGCCACATCTCAAGATCGTGTGCAAACTCTGACCAGCGTGCGCCACTGCGAAGTGACAACCCTACATTTGTAAAACGTGGAAATCAGGGAATTCTTCCGCACCCCCAAGTAACAGTGAAGGGGAACGTGGGTGGAATTTTCATGAACATGCTTGTCGACTCCGGGTCGTCAGCGACCATTTTACGAGGCGACAAGTGGCTTGAGCTCTCGCACGACAACCCTGACCTTGAGTTCACTCACCGAGAGGAGTCATTGGCCTTAACGGCGCCGCCTTCGAAGTTTGGGGAACATGCAGCTTAAACGTTGAGGTTGCAGATCTCCCAGTGAGCCATCCTGTCATTGTTATTCTCGGCATCCTATATGAGTTCGCCCTGGGACTGGACTTTTTAATAAAACACCGATTCCGGGTTCACTTCAGCGAGAGAAAAATCGAACGACAAGTAGAGAGCCCGTGTGCCCAGACCCAGAGTTCAGCTTTCTGTCACGTCGGTCCTGCCACCGAGGACCGCAACCATCGTTCTCGGGACCATTTCTCCGAATATGGCAGAGTTCGATACTGGGCTTCTCGAACCTCGGCCGGATCTCCTCGTGAAAAGGAATACTGAAGTCACCTGGAGCGTTTTGAGAGTGTCCGATAAGCTACCAGTATGTGTCGTCGACAATTCGAAGAGCCGGTCACCTTATTCAAGGGTACAAGTCTCGGAACCCTGCACGCTTTTGACCACCCTGAAGGCGAGTACTCCGCTGCTTCACTTGACAAGAGGCACGCGCAGGCGGCACGAGACAGCGTCTGCTCTGCGACGAAAAGAGAGAAATGGACACTCACCTCGCTACAAGATGAGCTTGCTGCATCACAACACCTCCAGGGTGATCAACAAAAACTCATCGAAGGTACGCTTCTTGACTTCGAGGATATAATTTCTCAAGGTGATTGGGACTTGGGGAGAATGTCAGTTCTGACGCATTCAATCGACACTGGTGCAGCAGGCCCAATCAAAGAAGCCCCACGCCGATTACCTCCAAACCGCCGCGAAGTTGTGACCACGAAAACGCATAAAATGCTGGACACGGGAGTAACTCGTCCTTCTAACAGCCCATGGGCTGCGCCCGTCGTTCTGGTGAAAAGAAGGACGGAAGCTTGCGCTTCTGCGTAGATTACCGTCGGCTGAACTATGTCACACACAAGGATGCATATCCACTGCCCAGGATCGACGACACTGTCGAAGCCCTGAACAGTGCTAAATATTTCTGCACCATCGATCTGGCGTCAGGATATTGGCAGGTGGAGATGTCGACGGGGTCTCGAGAGAAAACAGCGTTTGCCACACATCAAAGACTTTTCGAATTTAATGTCTTTCCATTTGGGCTGTGCAACGCTCCTGCAACGTTTCAACGGTTGATGCAAATGATCGTGGGAAACTTTGACTTCTGTCTTTGCTATCTCGACGATCTTATCATCTTCAGCAAAACGGAAGCCGAACATGTCATGCACCTTCGACAAGTGCTGAAGGCGTTGAGAGATTCAGGTCTTAAGTTGAAGCTTTCAAAGTGCCGCTTCTTCAGCAACAGCGTTTTGTATTCGGGCCACAAAATTTCGGCTACGGGAATCGGAACCGACGAGACGAAAACAGAAAAAGTCTCGAAGTGGCCACAGCCTTAAGCGTCGAGGATCTTCGCTCGTTCTTAGGACTTGCCTCGTACTACCGGAAATTTGTTGCAAACTTTGCCGACATCGCCGCCCCGTTTCACAAATTGTTGGAGAATCAAGTTCAATTCGTCTGGACACAACAGTGCCAAGACTCCTTCGAAGAGCTTGTGGGTACCAGTCAGGTGGCACTCAACATATTTTTATATACAATATTTACAAGAAAACCGAAACAGTAGAAAACATCGTCCGACCTAGCCGCCGGGCCTCCCAGAACAATTTTCCCACCCACTCTACATTTCCGACGCAAGTGGCCAAGGCCACTTGTCTAAGAGGGGGCATCTGTAGCAGCCCTGCCAGCTGTACCACTGGAGCGAAAGAAAAGAA
>JAZHYW010005856.1:0-10945 GCA_037355805.1 Ixodes ricinus
CCGCTGCGCTAGTCAGCTCCCACAGCCACTCACCCTATGGCGCTGCGTGTCAATCAGCGCGCCGTTAACACGGAGCGTCCAAGATCAGCGTGCCCAGGGGACCACGCTCGTTGACCGGCGACGAAAAGTACGCAGCAGACGAAAAAGGAAGCGGACGAGCGGCTTGCATGCTTTCGCATTCCCAACTCATAAGAAGTGCTTAGGTGTACCTCGAGTTTTTTTGAATATGAAGAAAACCATCAAAGTCAGAAACAGTGGACTCTAAATAAAACTACAGAATGCTAAAGAAAACTCTCTACATCAATCCCAGGGACACACTCAAAGTTCACTAGATTATCATCACGCCACTCCTCACACCTATTAACAGTTCCGACTTATCCATGGAGTAGTATAGGTCCTTGATGTATGAAGATGTCACATGACACATTCTCCCATGATGCGGATTCAATATTTCACTCAATTGCTCTGAGTTTTTTAGTCACAATGGACTGTTGAGCTCCACTCCTGTCAGCCATTTCTGGGTAAAGCCGAAAACACCTTCTTTCATGCTCAATTTTCGTTTACAACCACTCTAACAATTACGCCAGGATGGAATTTTTAGAGTTGTGCTCAAGCTGTTAGAAAGGTTTAATCCGGCTCCTCTGGAAATACCGGTTGTGAAGAATATTGTGTGTGTTGTTTACTACCATGGAATCTTTCATAACTTTATACCTGTGGCAAATAAGTTCGGTGTAAATTTAGTCTTCAAAGCTCAGTACAGATTAGAAAGATTAACCCTTTTTGGGGGTGGCCCATAAGGGTACCAGAAAAAAAAACGATATAGAAACCCAGATCTAACTTGTCAGGTAGGAGTGGTGTACGACATTCTGTTGCGGTGTGGGTTGTCCTATGTTGGGAAATCAGTCGTTGTTTAAATTAAACGCTCTTGGAACTTAAAAGGGCAGTAGAAGATAAAGCTCACTACTCGGAAATCGCTAAATATATTGTAGACTGTAGTGACTGTCATCACAGATTGGGGGGATACCCAGGTTTTGCACAAAGAGGAAGAAACCTGTAGGAGAGTTCTGAGGGCGAAAATGGGTATTTTGACATTTGGCAACTCTGAAAGCACACCGCACGCCGTCTTTAGCACTGGACAGTGATATGAAGCGTTTTTTGTGTGTCTAAGGTATTGTTTTCAGGGTTTTCTAAGAAAGAGTAAGGGTTGTGCTTGAGATGCTTGTTATGGCATGTGGCTTGTCAGGGTGGCTTGTCAGGGTACCGCCATCTATCAATACGAACGCCAAACATACCACGCTACTGGACCCCTTGCCCTCTGCGTTGCTGACCGCCGTAGACCCTGGAAAGTTTCTTGGCCTTTATTTTTACAGAAAGTGAGCTACGCTTTCTGTGAATTACACTCCGACGAAAAGTTTAGATTGCTACTTGCAGGCGTCAATTTTCCCGTTCTATTTTAGGATCAAGCCTGGTGACTTGGACCACCCTATATTTACATGAGTCCAAAATGAACGGGAAAAAAACATACATACACACCGATACATTTATTTATGCATAGACAAGTAGGTCAGACACATACTGAAGCAGAAGAAATAATAACGCCAATACAACGCATACGCCAAACGCACCCCCCCCATAAAAAAAAAAAGAAAGAATCAGCGGCTTTGGCGGCGCGCCGACTTTAATGCGCGGCGGCGGCGACGGCGCACAGGTCTAGTTCTGCCGCGCCCTACGTCCTATATCATGTTACCGGGAAGGTTGTCGGTTGACCTGTTTGCAAATCCGCTCCGGTTGCTTCATTTAGGTCGCACAGACGGAGACGCTGCACACCGGCTTCGCGAAGCATGTTACAAGGTGGCGCCTCTCAATCGCTCCGGGCCATGGGCATTTTTGGGTCAGGTTTACGAAAATGTATTAAAAATTTTCCCTTCAAAACTACCATCCACCTCCATGCTGCCATTTTGTCTTTTCCTGTCTACCTTGTAGCATTCTTATTTATTTGATAATAAAATTGTCAAGAAATGGTATTTGCACGTCCATTTATGGCAAACATGTTGCGTCAATTTGGCCATATTTTTCGCATTATAACTTCCAAGTCACACATATATTGCATTATGTTTTGGGAGATTCTGTTAGTACATATTAGAAACGTTAATATTGAGCGGTGAAGGAATATTAAAGATGGTCTTTTTTTTTTAAACGATTTTCAAAATACTGCTCGTTTTATTTAAATTCCCTACTGTGCGAAGGCCAATTCTTGCAAGGGCCTTCCGCCTACAAGGACAGCAATATACTTCATGCAAAGAATAGAACTTTACGCAGGGGCAACACACTGGCAAAGTTTGAATACCTTAGCATTCATATGTGCGAAAAAATAAAATCTTCAATCCGGAGCGTTATTGCAAATACTGCCGTATTTGTGATTTTGTTACCTCAAAATGACATGATCTAAGAGTCCTTTAATAATACATTTTATCAAATCTTCCTATGCCTAATTTGTCAGTAAATATTTCTGAACCCGTCAGCCATAACAGATATTTTGGGAAGCCGCACATGAAATGCCAACAACGCGCGATACAGAAAAGCCGCACGTCACTGAGAGGGCTTACAATTTTGTTTTCGATAAGTATTATTCAAGCAAGGTTGGTTTTTTTTTCCATAGGGCATGGAGGCATGGAAATTTTACTGTCATCAAAACTAAAATGGTTAACGTGCATGGATTTGTTTGATCTCATCTGAAAACGCCCCATATTTTGATCAGATATGAGTTACTGCCCAGCACGCACTTTATTTAAATATATAAAAACTTATTTATAATTAAGTAATAATTATAATAATAAAAAAGCTTGCAAGTAAATCTAAAGGCACATCAAAGTAAATCTCAATTAAAATATATCTGGTGCACTTCGAAAAAAAATAATACTACAACCGCATCATTTTGCGGCGTTACGAAACAAAATTATGAACCTCTTTACAAGTTAAGGTTCAATATTGATTCGCATCTTTAGGCAAAGGGCCTGCTCCCGTTGAGAAAGAACTGAAATATGTAGACAACGCGAATTCTAGTATGAGTTATGTGAACACAAGAACCAAGCTCACTCTTGCGTGTCAAATGTGCTGTATAGTTGCTTCTCTTGTACGAGTGCTTAGGCGGTAGTTTCGCGCTTCGGCTACAGGGAGATAGTCTATGCTGGCCTGAAGCAGGTCTGATAAAAAAATCATTATTTGAAGAGGTGCTTTAACTTACAGAGTTCTCGCAGATACATAGAAAGCCGTGTGTTACTACTATTTTTGTAAGGTGTGGCAACGTGGCAGTTTCCATAATTTTTTTAATAGTGCTTTTAGACTGGGTACATAAAATTCAATTGCTGTAGAAAAGTTGAACACATCGGAATTACGCAAACGTTAGTAATTATATTCAATTGCTAACCGGACACAGAAATTACCAATACGCAATCAACATATTTTTCTATGATGGATGTTCGTATAAGGAATGGTTTCGTGCGTTCATTGGAAAAATTGCATATGATTTACAAAAAGTTGCAATTCAAATTTCCGGAACACGTGTAAATATTTCCTGTGAATTTGTAATTATGGGCATAAGATTTAGTTTTTTGTGTTCATCTGATGTTGTTTTAATGATTCAGCATGCGAATTTATAAAAAGTAAAACCTATGAAGTGTCTTCTTGAGTTGTGTCAAAAGCAGAATAGGGGTTTCCCAAAAATTTCAATGACCAATATGTATTCCTGGATTCATCCCCTTAATAGCCTTGCGACTTCGACCGATTCAACTAAGTGAAGTTTTTCAGCTTATGATATTTTATGGTGATCACCATAATTCGCCATTTACAGGTAAACCTGCTATACAATACGCTGAAAAACCTAAGGCCTCGTTTTGTCATTGTTGGCATTCATAAATTAACGGTACGTAATATTTTGCTATAATATTGATCGGACACTTAAATACTAATTCCAAATGCCTTTCATTGTGTTTCAGAGTGAAGCATACGTCAAGATTACCTCCAGACGAACTCTTGGAGGTTTTGCGGCAGTATAGATCCACTTAATCATTTTGTCTACCGATCATGGTGGTCTTATACTCATGATGTTGTGGCATTTGTCTCAGGGTAAGAAAATAAAACCTAACACGATAATGTCAACATTACTCAAATTACATTCATGACAAGTATTATCCTGACTTCTCAACCTTACATGTTTCAAGAACAAGTATAAGAATTTTTTTTTTGGCCTGTTTGTTTAAACTACAGATCGCAGGAAACGGCAGATTTGGAGAAAATGTGAGGTTGCTGCATGGCTTAACAAAAGCAAAAATAAGGGTTTATTTTTTGATAATGCAGTGAGTGCGCAGGCGAGTTGGTGGATGTTAACATTTTGTTCTTAGCTGAGACTGAGGCAGGAAAATAGGAAAGTTTCAAAGTAGAAGAAAAATGAACAGTCGAGGACACGTCTCGACTGTTCATTTTTCTTTACTTTGAGACTTTCCTCTTTTCCTGCTTCAGTCTCAGGCTAGAACAGGTAGTTTATTCTTGTGTGAAAAAACGTTTTCACTAAAAGTATAGCAACAGGCATCCGCAGTGAAACTACATATGTCGGGTTTTCGCTGAGTAAGTTGAGTATGCTAATAAATAAAACTAGCTTTCTCTATATAGGGTTTCCAGAGTCACCCGCCGCATACTAAAAGGAACTGTAAAAATCGACACCTGCAGCTAGCGATCACAACTTTTCGTCAAAGGTGTATTTAACAGGTTAGTGTTTTCTTATAAATTAGAAAGCATGCCCCTTTCTGTAAAAAATAGGGCCAAGGAAATTTGCCAGGGTCAACGACGATCGGTGACGTAGTCGACCAAGTCGAGCGCCATGGCAGGGCGCTTTTGCACTCGAGATTGATAAACCGCGCTATACCCTCTTCAAGACGGCTGGCGACCACCATGCTTTATTCAAATGAAAGATTATCTTTTGTACTGTATCTTTGGTTAAAATGTAAATGCAGACAATAAAAGCAATGAATAAAATAAAGAAAAAAAAATAAACGCCTCTGCATATAACGACGGCGCTTTTGCTGCCAACGGATTTCGTCTGCGCGCCGTCTGCTTTCCTTCGCTGTTCGGCTGCACCTTGCGACGCTGCTCCCGACGCAATCTTTCAATACGGTGCGCCAAATGCACCACGCGAATTGACGTCGTCGTCTGCGTCGCCGCCCACCTTTATCCTGGCAAGTTTCTTGCCCTATCTTTTTAGAGCAAGGGAGGTATGCTTTCTAATTTTATAGAGAAAGGAACCGAGCTGCGAAACACACCTCTGACGAAACGTTTAGGTTTCTACGTGCCGAGCGTCGATTTTTACGGTTTATTTTAAACAGAGCCTGGTGACCTGGGGCACGCTATACATGTTCTGTGTGTTCTATTTACCAGCCATTTCTAAATTTTTGACATTCGACCTAAGTGCATATTTTTATCATAAAGTATATTTGTGTTTCTCTGCTTTATTTTACAATTCAAGTAACACCATATTCACAAACTTTTGTAGCATTATATCTAGACAGTTTTCAAGCATTTGGGATACGTTATTTTTGTCCAACCGAAGTGGGGGATTTTATTTGTTCCTCCACACTGAAAAGTAATTTTCTAAATGACCGCAGTAGTACCTTATCGGTTCATTTCCCGCAAAGAAAAGGGCGTGTCAATCAGTACATCCGTACTACTGCTTTTACATTATGGATAAATAGAGGAATGCGACAGGAGCATTTTTTTAATCCAGGAAATATATGACGACAGATTTTAAGGCGCTTTTTTGCCAAGGATTACGTCCTTTTACATTTAGCAGAATCGTCATGTACTGTAAAATTGAAGATAAAAATGAATTCGTCCATATCATTAAGCCGGTTCCGTTTTCCCAGCGAAATTGTTATAGATGTAAGTCACTCTCAATATAGGGGTCGGTTATCTTGTCATCTGATTTCAAAGCACACAAACTATAACACTCCAAGCGGCTGCTCAATACACGATGCACTTTTGTTTTCTCGACTTTATTCATTTAGTGTAAGGTATAGTTAGAACATTTTCAAGTCTTAACCTCTTCTGCGCATTTTAATTGCCACAAAGATATAGTGGTCTTGATAAAAAAAAATAAGCGAATAATAGAAATATAATTTTCCATGGAAGAAAAGTCTCGTTTAAAAGTTTGATCAAGCTTAAAAATACCTTGACGTAATAAGGATGGACATGAATCTATCAGGAACCTGTGGCATTACAATGTAATCCAGTTGTGAGAACTACCGGAAGAACAACCCTCTGAAATAATGTTAAAAGTCTAGTGTTCAAGCGTGCTTGAGTTCGACATTCTGGGAAAATATATCCACTCCTCCTTTTTTGTTTACTGAACGTTTTATTAGCGCAAATTTTAGGAAAGCAGAACCCCAGCACCAGTCAGTTACTACCTTGGGGTTGAGGGTGGGGATGAAGGAAATCAGCACTATTAAAGGCAGTCATATTCTGTGCAGCTCTGCCGGGACAGCAGCCAGTACAATGCTTGGTTAAATAATTGAGCACTTCTACAGTTCATCCATCGTTATATGACGAGAAATCCGCCAATTTGTTAGAGTACACTGCTACAGCTAAACCTAATCAATCTTCCGTTCAATCATCCTCTCACTTCATCCCCAATTATTTTTGTGTGCTCATATACAACAGAATGGTCTCAATACAGCAATGAACGAGATTTAACGTGTAGCAGCCGTGCCAGCTGTACCACTGGAGCGAAAGAAAAGAAGCTGAGGCGCACGAGTAGGAGAGCACGAGACACGAGCTTTGCGATTCGGCGACCGAGCGTACCGGCGGTTACATCGGACGATGTTTTCTACTGTTTCGGTTTTCTTGTAAATATTGTATATAAAAATATGTTGAGTGCCACCTGACTGGTACCCACATAACTGGTGACCCGGATGTCCACGGCCATGCAGTCTGGTGAAGGAGCCCCCCCAGCAAGTACCTCCCAGACAACCGCCACCCTGGGAGTCGGAGCTACCGCGGTCCTCACCTTACCAAAGTTCTGGGCCGAGGACCCGGCGCTCTGGTTCGTGACAAGTTGAAAACAAGTTCCGCTTGCACCGCATTACCTCCCAGACTCGGCAGTACGAATTTCTCATTGACGCCCTCCCGCCGCAAGCCGCCACCGAGGTCCGAGATATTCTGCTATCCACGGTCAGCGACACGCCTTATGACGTACTCAAGGAGGCCTTGATCAGTCGTCTTGTCGCCTCCGAACAACGACGCCTTCAGCAGCTCCTCAGCGCTGAAGAGCTAGGCGACCGCCGACCTAGCCAGTTCTTGCGTCATCTGCAACACCTGCTGGGTGACAAGGCAGCCTCCGTCGACGCCGCCATCCTCCGCGAACTCTTTCTACAGAGGCTTCCGGCTTCTGTTCGCGTCGGCTTAGCGGCGGCCCACAGGCTTCCCCTCGTTGAACTAGCCGAGCTGGCGGATCGAATCATGGAGGTTACCGGCCCCACTATCGGTGCCACGCAGCAGTCTCCAGACCTCGTCTCCGACATCGCCAAGCTGCGTCGAGCTGTACAGGACTTGACGACCACTGTATCCGAATTTCGCCGAGAATTTCGACACCGGTCTCAGTCCACACGGCGGCACTCACAAGGCCGCGCGCAGCACGCTGGTCGTGACAACCGCCGTCGAGCATCACCATCGCCTCGACCCTCGGACAACTTGCTCGGCAGGTACCACCGACGATTTGGATCGGAGGCCCGCCACTGTCAACCTCCTTGTTCCTGGGATCAGGAAAACGGGACGGCCGATCGCTAGTGGCGGCGAGCGACCCATATCGGCCCACCAGTCGCCTATTCCACATCCATGACAAGCTGGTCGGCACCCGCTTTTTGGTGTACACAGGCGCTGAGGTCAGCATTATTCCCGCCACATCTTTTGATCGCCGACACCGCGCCGAAACCACGTCACTGCAAGCCGTCAACGCCTCCAACATCGCAACATACGGACAAAAGTCACTGACGTTGTACCTGGGTCTCCGGCGCCGATTTCAGTGGCTCTTCTGGGTAGCGGATGTCAGCTATGCAATTCTTCGAGCAGATTTTCTTAGAAACTTCAACATCTTGTTGGATATGGCACAAAAGAGGCTGGTTTACGCGACCAATCGCCTACAAGTTTCTGGGGTGGCGTCCAGAACTCCAACTCTTAGCTCCACCTTCATCAAGCCTTCTTCCAATACATTTGCCAGCCTGCTCGAGAACTATCCAGACCTCACCAAGCCACGCAACATCAGCGAGGTGCCTAAACATGACGTCACGCGCCATATAGTGACAAGCGGGTCACCTGTTGATTGCCGACCACGTCGACTAGGACCTGAACAGCTGCGGGTCGCACGACAGGAATTCGAGCATATGCTCCAGCTCGGAATCGTACGCCCGTCTTCCAGCCCCTGGTCGTCAGCTCTGCACATGGTGCCCTAAAAGAGTGGCGATTGGCGACCGTGCGGAGATTATAGGGCTCTAAACACAGCTACAATTCCTGATCGGTACCCGATCCCAAACGTTCAAGACTGCACTGCATTTTTGAAGGATACCACCATTTACTCAAAGATAGACCTCATAAAGGCTTACCATCAGATCCCTGTCGAACCTGCAGACGTTCCCAAGACGGCAATAACAACACCTTTCGGTCTCTTCGAGTTTGTCACGATGCCATTTGGTCTACGTAATGCGGCCCAAACCTTTCAACGGTTTATTGACCAGGTCCTCCGCGGTTTACCTTTCTGTTTTGCCTACCTTGACGACCTCCTCGTAGCAAGCGAAAACCCGGAGGAACATAAGAACCACCTGATCACGCTGTTCGACAGGCTGCGAGAGTATGGCATCGTCATTAACGTTGATAAATGCCAGTTTGGAGTACCGGAGCTAACATTCCTTGGTCACCACATCGACTCTCAAGGTATCCGGCCACTTCCAGACAAGGTCAAAGTGATCACTGATTGTCCAGAGCCTACAACAAAGCGTGCCCTCCGGCGATTCCTGGGGTTGATAAATTTTTGCAGGCGTTTCCTTCCCCACTGCGCCAACCTTCTACAGCCGTTAGAGGCACTGCTTTCTACCTCCAAAGGCGAGAAGTCAAAATTACCATGGTCCCCGGAGGCAAGGCTTGCGTTTGAGGACGTGAAGAAAGAGCTCACCAGTGCCACACTCCTCGTGCATCCGTCTCCAGATGCCCCAACGTGCCTCATGGTCGACGCCTCGGACATCGCTGTCGGAGGAGTGTTGCAACAGAAGATCGGTGATGTATGGTCTCCCATATCGTTCTTCTCACGTAAACTTCAAGATTCCGAGAGGAAGTACAGCACCTTCGGAAGAGAGCTGCTTGCGGCTTACTTAGCCGTCAAACACTTCCGGCACTTCCTCGAAGGACGTACCTTCTTCATCGCCACAGACCACAAACCGCTGGTCTATGCCATGCAATCATCACACCAGAACCATTCCCCACGTGAACTGCGACATCTTTCATTCATAGCGGAATTTACTTCCGACGTCCGCCACGTGAAAGGAAAAGAAAACACCGTCGCAGACACATTATCACGCCTAGAGCTGAATGCTTTCAACACAGAAAAAGAACAGTTCACCTACACTGAACTGGCAGCGGCTCAAGCGCAGGACGAAGAACTTGAATCCCTCAGGAAGACCGGCACGTCCCTCGTCCTTGAAAAAGTTACCCTCTCCGATCATGGCATCAGCTTAGTATGCGATACATCGACAGGAAAACCCCGACCCTATGTTCCACGACAACTACGTCATGCGGTGTGCACCTCACTTCACTCCCTCTGCCACCCAGGCATACGCGCGACACAAGAGCTTGTAACGAACCGTTTCGTATGGCCCAAAATCAACGCCGACATTCGGGACTTCGTTCGCTCTTGTATAGCCTGCCAGAAGTCGAAGGTGCAACGCCACACGCACACACCACTCGGAAAGTTTCCCCTACCATCCTCGCGCTTTGAGAATGTCCACCTGGACATCGTTGGCCAACTTCCAACTTCACGGAATTTCACGTACTTGTTGACCTGTGTGGACAGATTTTCTCGCTGGCCAGAGGTGATGCCTCTAGAAAACATCACCGCCGAAACAGTGGCTCGAGCTTTCGTTTTCACCTGGGTCAGCCGCTTCGGCGTGCCTGCCACGGTCACCACCAATCGCGGCCGCCAGTTCGAGTCCGCACTATTCCACGGGCTAACATCTCTTCTAGGCTCAATACGGACGCGTACAACAGCATACCACCCTGCTGCAAATGGCCTCGTCGAGCGACTCCACAGACAGCTGAAGTCTGCGCTCCGAGCACAGCCACTCCCCGACGCGTGGGTCGACAACCTACCGGTTGTGTTGCTCGGACTACGTTCAACTCTAAAACCAGATTTGGGTTGTACCGTGGCAGAACTCGTGTACGGTTCTCCCCTTCGTCTACCTGCTGACATGGTCGAACCATCAACGGCACAAGGGGTAATGGATCCATCATCTTATGTCCAACGACTCCGAGAAGCAATGAGCTCCTTACGCCCAGTACAAACACGAAAACCTAGTGCTCGGCAAGTCTTCATTCACCCTGCTCTCGCCAAGTCTTCACATGTGTTTGTCCGTCGAGATGCGGTCAGAAAACCCCTCAGACCTCTCTACGATGGTCCATATCTCGTCGTAGCCAGAACACCAAAGTTTTACACAGTACTCATACAGGGACGTCGAGAAACAGTTTCCCTGGATCGCCTAAAACCCGCTTTCACCGCCGCTCTCGACAGTGCTACCACTCCGGCCTCCCAGAACAATTTCCCCACCCACTCTACATTTCCGACGCAAGTGGCCAAGGCCACTTGTCTAAGCGGGGGCATCTGTAGCAGCCGTGCCAGCTGTACCACTGGAGCGAA
>JAZHYW010005857.1:0-22835 GCA_037355805.1 Ixodes ricinus
GACGACGACGACTTGCTCGACGACGACGACGACGGCCATGAACTGCGGCACACCTCCCGGAGCAACCGGACTCGACTTGACTGCTGTGGACTCCGCGACTCCGCCACTCCGCCAACCCAGTCAGTAATGAGGACGATGACGATGCGGATGCCGATGACGTCACCAGGTTGCATGCAACCTGGATTGCATGCAACAGGTTGAATACAACTTGTTGCATGTCAGTTGCATGCAACAGGCTGCATGCAACCCAGGTTGCATGCCTGTTGCATGTAACAAGTTACATGCAACAGGTTGCGACTGCAACTCCCGAAGGAACCCGAGGTCCTCCCGAGGTCCTCCCAAAGTAACCCGAGGTCCTCGCGAGGTCCTCCCGAAGAAACCCGAGGTCCCCTCGAGGTCGTGCCGGAAGGGACCCGAGGTCACTCCCGGAGGACCTCGGGTTCCTTCGAAACGACCTCGGGTCCCTTCGGAAAAATTTACCCATAATGCACTGCGTGCAGTTACGCCGACGGTGACGCCGACGCCGACGGCGACGGCGACGCCGCTCAAGCCGGAAACGGGCGCCTAAGAGCTGCGCTCTAAAAACAAAACAAAAAAAACTGTATATATTATCCGAAACGATTGAAAACGATGCCTGAACATTACCCTCAAAATTCGAAACTTGAGAACTCAGTATTTGTGAAGTGGAAAAACAATTTCCAAAAGCCGAATTTGAAGTTCCCCCGCGATCCGCGCTAGTGCAGTGATGTCAAATATTGAGTCGGCCTGCAAGTCGAGTTTCTCTCACGCCTCCGTGTCGTGGCGCGATGCACGTTAAAGGCCCCAGGCTAGTGGTGGTACCGCACTGGCTAAATTGCTCATCTACAGCTGGGAGACTCGTCGCCCGTTGAGGCAGACCAAATCCTAGGCTGTATAAACACACACCCTCCCCCCTTCCCCCTCCGTGTCGTGTTCGCCCGCGTTCCGCGATGAACCGCTCCATGCGTGCCGCCTATCGCTGTGAGCAGACGACGCTTCACGTTTGGGTTTAAAGTTCTTTAGGGCTCTTTCAGCAATCTCAAATTCTTTGAAAATGTGTAAGGTCAAAAAGTACGCGCAGTGGATGTTTTGTGAGCGACGTGAGGGGCCATGTGGCGCCGGTTCTGCGTGAAAGGCTGCCCCGACGGACAGCCTTCACGGCGGCGGCGGCGGCAGACACCAAACCCAGTTGTTTTGACCGTTTGACGATTTCTTTCTCGAAGTCTGAGAGGTCGTCGGGCACCTATAAAAGAGAACTTCGTCCGATGTTCCGCCTCACCGATCAACCTCAGTGCTACGTGCGTCGAGCGCCGCCATGTTTTCCCGAGGAGGATAAAAAGCCACGAGGCGACATCACTCCGGGCTCCGATTTTCGGTATTTCAAAAAGAAGGGCCGTAGTGCGTTTGCAATTGCGTTAAAAAAAAAAACAACAACAACAACATGTTTTACGAATTACGTTAATAAATATTATAGAAATGTCGCATACAAAGCTTCTAAATTTTATAATCGATTACGTCACAATTAAAAAGAAGCGAGGAGGTGAGGAGCGGGAGAAAAAGCGCCTAAAAAATAAAAACAAACGTGAGAATGTTTTTTTTTGCGTTTTGGTATAGTTTTTTTGTGTCTATGACTACAACTTGCATCGTTTATGACAACAAAACAAATAGGACCTTGGGGTGTCAGTACCCCTTTAAATATAAGTCTTGTCTCAGTCGATTCTACTCGGTTGCAAGTATGTGGACGGCACTTAAGCTATCACTTGTCGCAGACAGTCGCGTACTACCGCATGCGGCTTTCGGCGGCAGGCTGTACTCAGTGAATCTGCTTGAGCACAGTTTCGTTTCCTCCTTGTGGCGCCGAACAAAGACATCGGAGAGCGAATCGCATGGTTCGATTCCCGCTCAACCCTTGAGGGAGTTGTTTGATTGGGCACCATGACAGAACAGTACACGACAAAACAGCATGGCGACAAGACGACACGCGTCAAAACAGCATGGCATCGAAGAGAGCACAAGCGACAGAACAGCACAGCGTCAAAACAGCACGGCGTCAAAACAGCACGGCTTCAAAACAGCACGGCGTCAGAACAGCACGGCGTCAGAACAGCACAGCGTCAAAACAGCACGTGAGTAAGTTCCTGCTGGTTTTCGGTGTTGTTATAGCTATAATGTAAAACCTTCCCACCCCATGCCAATGGAGTTGAATCCCTTGTCGTCTTCTTGCGATTGATTGTTAATTCTTTGACGTCAGAAAAAGAAGTACTGAAAACACGGAACCCTATAGGGTTCCGTGTTTTCGGTAGTGTTCCTGTTTTCGGTACTTATGTTTCTTCACATTCGGGAGTTATTTTTCGATGTTTATTTTTTGCCCGAATTCGGTGTTTTTCGGTGTCAATGTGTGATATCACTAATAGACACCGACCCACAAATCGGGGTTTTTACCATATGAGCCCCGATAACCTCACAAATCGGGGTTTATCGGGGCTCATATGGTAAGAGCAAAGGTATATCTGGCGCGCTCTAGAAAACACGACGTTATATGCGTTATTTATTACTAAATAAAGCACATAGAAACAATATCCGAAGAAACAAGCAGCGTCGCGGACAGTTCAGTGCGGTCGGTGCTTGGGTTGGACACAAAGAAAGTTATTTATAAAAGTTTCCTGCCGTGAAACTGCGGTTTTTCTTCTTCAAAGCAAGCTTCAATTCGGTAGTTTTCGGTTTTTACCGATTTAGGGAAAAACCCTTCGAGGTTATTTTTCGGCGATTATTCGGTATATACCGAAAACACGGAACCCTATTTATAACCGTACAAATGCGGCACCCTATTTACCGACCGCAACTGAAAGAAATAATGAACATCACAATGGACGAAATTAGAGGAAAATCTAAAAACGGTTTATTTGACATGCGCTCTTGTTTTACGTATATCTTACATGGAGTAAGAAAAGCGACAGCCCAGAAGCGTGTCGATGAGGGGCTGTCGCTCGTGTTGCACGAAGAATTCACAATCGCGTACTATCGAGGTGTTGCGTCTCCGGGTGTCGAGGATCAGCAGCAACTCATGGAAGTGGGGACAGCTTGGTGGTGGAAAGGGTACGGTTTTATTGTTTTTATATTTCATATTTATATTTCACATACGCAAGAATTTTTATTGAATCGTAGTTTTCATTAAAAAGAGCACGCTTGCCTTGAACAAGGATTTTATTTAAGTCGCAAAATAGTACGATATTAATCTCTATTAAAGGAGCGAATTTTAACATGCGCTGAATACCTCCCACTGAAACAAAATATTCAAGTGAACTATGTTTATTATATTCACAATATCTGTAATGTGGCTTAAAAGAAAACTATTAAACGTAGTATAAAAGAGTTGCAGTGTCCTGTGCGTAAAAAAGTACTGTACATTAATACGTTATTTTATTCTTTTGCATTAGGCAATGGAGGGCAGCATCAGCAATCTGCCAAACATGAAAAAATAATGTGCAGCTTCTGTGATGCAAACAATAAAGATGAAATCTGCCACTTCCAGCGTCAACAAATTAAGAATCAATCGCAAGAAAACGGCAAGGGATTCAACTCCATTGGCATGGGGTGGGAAGGTTTTATATTATAGGTAGCAAAATATAACGACACCGAAAACCAGCAGGCACTTACGTACGTGCTGTTTCGACGCTGTGCTATTTTGGCACGTGCTCTTTTGTCGCTGTGCTGTTCTGTCGCGTTCCCGTTTGATTTATTGCGACTAGTTATGATTATGATTCTAGTATTATGACTCAAAACATATGAAATTTGTTTTGGACGTTTTACGTTGTCTTATATGAACTATGTATACTTCATGTTGCGTATATCGCTTTTCCACCACACCCGAGCGGTACACGTTTTGGATAATATTCAGCATATAAACACATTTTGCAGATAATATTTATTGAAGTTATCTGGTCTGTGAATCGCGCACTAAAGTAAAGTATTCAGCCGCGGGTTCACACTGCTGCTGATACATCATACAAAAGACAGTCTGCGAATGACAATTCACAGCAATATCCGTGGTTCAAATGCCGTGTGCCAAGTTTTCTCTTTGAACTCATTGCCACGCGGCATTCGAAGCACGGAATATCGCGGTGGTTCGGGTTCGAATCTGCATGCAGACTGCCTTTTGTATGATCTATAAGCAGTGTGAACCCGGCTTTAGGAGTCAGCGAAATTGCGGTTGTGTTGTTTCAAATATAATTGGAAGGGCACGTGAACAGTATTAAATTATATTGAAAATAACTAGCGCACACTGGCACAACATGCTCTCGCGCCAATATGTTTCGTTACGAGCCCCAGGTTTAGAAGTGGTACATCGCCACTCTACTGTTCGAAAGTTAAAAGAAAAGAAAAGTTCGAACATCTGTGTGATGGGGCGCAAAGTTCAACGACACCATGGTATTGCGTAAACGCGGACAGGTTTTTTCATCGCCAACGCAACTGTTCTAGGTTTCACTCGATGAACGGGGAATTGTTGTGAAAAGTTCCGCAACACAGGTGAGAATGTTTTTATTGAGCATTGCACTGTCTTCCTTTTTTTCGTATACTGTAATGAGAGAAGTGTAAAAACTAGCAGGTATATTTATTACAGAGGCAATTTTTCAGTAAAATGACATTCGGGGAATATCTGTTTCTTAAAAAGTAGTGTTGGTCCCTCCGACTGAATAATCTATGTGCACCCATACAATCTACTTCACACAATACAAGCAAAATACTTTTATGTAAAAAGATCTTAAAACTGTAAATTTATAAGTTATTTTCACAATTTTAGGTAAAGACACTCTTTGTTGTTTTAAGCACGTTTTACACATATGAACCCTAAAATATTGATTATGCTCTGGACCACATCCATTTACTTGAAATATCGCTTATTTTAACATTTTTTAAATGAAAGGGTGTCATTCTATGCCAAATGAGACGCGGCAATTTTTTCATCTTTGGAATATGTACGAACAAATTAATTAGGATAAAAGAAGCCTTTGAACTTCAAGAAATTATTGTTTTGTGAAAAACAAATATAGTTTTGCTGATATCATGCTCTAAATTTCTGGAATGTGCATAAAGCCCATGTAGATAAGAAAACGTAAACAAACGGTAGCGTATCACACAAATATAGGTGGGCACATAATTACCTAATAGTATGCCCTATCTTACATTAAAATATGAAAATTTAAAGACGCCCTTTTGAGTCCAAATAGGAGCTTCAAAGATAAGAGACTTTACGAGATTTCTTTATTTCTTGTAGCTAACTTGAATTTGGGTGTTAGCTACAATGCTTTTTTTATTTATCTTAAGACTAATAACTGAATTTCTTGCATTAAATTTACAAAGCCTCGTTTTGTTGCGTCCTGATTAAATGCCAAAATCTTCAGTTTATGCAAAAACGGTCATATTGAAAGCCAGGAAAATCTGCGTGGGCAGCAGTGCACGGAACTTTCAAAATAGCCAAAGGTTTGATTAACCTGATCTGATTAACACATCAAAAAATTAGAAAAGTAGTTTTTGTTGCTGCTGAGAAAGTATTTTTTAAAGATGAGCCTCTCCGACCATGCCTCCAGGCGCCCACCTCGTAGGCTACGCTCGCCTGCGTTCGCCAGCGAGGCGTCAACGGTGTGACACGCCGCAGCAACGTGTCCAGCGCGCTCCTGAAAACACGTTTTATCCTATTGAAGTGGATGTTATCATAACTTCCGTGCATCACTATCATCTTTACGTTACGTAATGATACCGGCGTCTTAATTTTAGTCTACTTCATCCCAGGTAACTGCCGATGAACGTAGGCCTGCATCGTCTGCTTTCCTGAGGTTGGGAATGGGTACTGAGCGTCGGCATCGTCTGTCGTATGTCCACATATAGAAACAGTTCGGACAGGATAGCTGTTCACCGATAAAGAATGATAACAGTGACATGGCTTTCCCATTGAACTTAAATGTATTTTGATAGAACTAAGATGTATTGAAGTTTGTTGCATCCACCAAGGACGAGCGCACGCTGCCGAAATAGTTACGACGTCATGGAAACGATCACGTCACTCTTCTAAGCGTGATTCTGGGCAGAACTTGTGGCAATTAATTTTCGCGCAATATTGAAATCAAGAAAAAAACGCGAAAACCGGCCGATAAATAGTATCTAAGAAGATACTTTCACAAATTTTGTTGATTGTTCAACCCTCTGGTTGTAGTTGGCGTCAATACTGCAATCGCAACATGAGCCGTGAAACCATTGGTTAAACATTTAATCGACAATTTCTTGAAAAAACGGCTTACCATGACGGTTATTACCTCGTCTGATGTCCGCCGAGCCTGACACTCGGATGGCGAAGACGGCACCCACGTAACTCCCACCTCTTATCAAACACTTCTTCTAGAAGTACTAGGGAGATCAGAATTCGAGACATTCTCTGCTGGCCTCTAGTGTATTCCGGAGTCTAAAATACTGCACATTAATTAAACCTCAGGGGTGTGAGACGTCCGCCGCAAAAAGTGAAATGCTTTTTCCATAATTACACTGCTTTTTGTAGCACTACATATTCTATTAAAATACATTTATGTACAATAGAGAAGCGAAATCAACGTTAACTTTCACATCAGGGAAAAGCTATCCGGCCTGAAGTGTTTTTATATCTGGACATATGACAGACAAAGCTGACATGCAGTACGCATTCCAAAAGTCGGGAAGCAGACGATGCAGGCCTGCGTTCGTCGGCAGTTACCTGGGCAGAAGTAGAAAATTTAAGACGCCAGTATCAATGCGTAACATGAAGATGATATGGATTCATTGAAGTCAGGATCAAATCCACTTAAGCTGAATAAAACGTGTTTTCAGGAAAGCGTTGGAGACCTTGCGGCGTTGGAGACCTCGCTGGCGAATGTCAACGTGCGTGAGTAACAAAAAAAAAAAAGAAGTACTTTTTAAATGTTTTTTTTTCATATGTGAAACTGACGAGGTGAATTGAACTTTTGGCTATTTCGAATGTTCCGGGCTCCGCTGCCCACATTGCTTTTTATGGCTCTCAATATTGTCAGGAATGACAATTGATAAGGCAACGAATAACTGATGGAAACTAAACGTTTACTGGGGCGAACTTGTGCCCAAAACAAAATAGAAGCTTTGCAGGCGTCGATGGCGGCGTAACAGCACGATCGAGCTCTGGGCCGAGACTGACTCCGGCTCGCCACGCGGAGCCGCTTATGTACGCGCGTGGGCTACTGGAACATTCGGCGTAGAATCTTCGGCGAGTAGAACATTCGTAACTCAGTTAGACGACAAGGTTCTCGAACTTCCGAGAACGCTAAATTGAGAGTATAAATAAAAGAAGCATCGCTCCCAGGGATTGAACTTGGGGTGTCCGCGCGAAAGACAAACACGGTAACTACTCGGCCACGTACGCTTTTTTTCTTCTTTATTCACTCGGCACGCACGCGCTTGCTCGGCAACGCGCGTTGGCATTTATATGATCGTTTGCGCATAAACTGGAGATTTTTGGCATTTAGTTAAAACCCAACGAAACGAGCCTTTGAAAATTTAATACAATCAATTCAATTATTAGTCTTAAGAGAACAAAGTAAAAAGTATTGTAGCTAACACCCAAATCTAAGTTAACTAAAAAAAAGAAAGAAATCTCATAAAGATCCTCTTTTTTTTTTAGAGCGCGTATTTGGACTCAAAATGACCTCTTTAAGTATTTCTATTCTAATGTAAGATATGGCATATTACGTATTAATTAGGCAGCTAACATAAATTTGTGTGATAGGCAACCGTTTTGTTAATATGTTTTTTTTTATCTACATAGGTTTCTTGCAAATTCCAAAAATTAAGGGCATGATATCAGCAAAAACAAAATTTAATGTTTTTATAAAAAAATTATTTTTCTTGGAGTTCATAAGCTTCTTTACTCAAATGAATTTTTTCGTACATATCCCAGACATGAAAACATTGCCGTGTCTCCTTTGGCATGGAATGACGCAAGGGGAAGAGAACAATTCCACTTTATGTGCCACCTGACAGGGAGGTTTGGATAGGCAACCACGTCCAAATATTAAATTGTTTTTAATCAAGAAAAAAATGAAAGACGTTTACAATTTTCTTTAACGCCGAATTAGAGCGCTTCTCTTGAGTAGGAGGAGGGCAGGGTATGCCCTCTTCCTTCCCCGCTAAATTTAGCGGGGAAAATTTCCGCTAAATTTAGCGAGAAACATTTTACCCTCGTGACGTCACATGTGACGTCACGTGCGACGTACGTGTCGTCAGACGTGACGTCTGAGGGCAAAATTAGCGAGAACATTTTTCTGCCAAATGTAGCGTAAAAATTTCCCCGCTAAATTTAGCGGGAATATTGACAATGTTAGATGCGTGTGACATAACGTGACGTCACAGGCGACGTCACGTGTGACTTCACACGTCACGTGATGTAACACGTGACGTCATACGTCACGTGTTTTCTATGACGTCACACGAGATGTCACGTGTGACGTCACGAGGGTAACCGTCGTAACGTTACCCTCGTAACCCTCGAGAGGGTAACCCTCCTGACCCTCGTGAGGGTAACCGTCGTGACCCTCGTGAGGGTAACCCTCGTAACCTTCGTGAGGGTAACCCTCGTTACCCTCACGAGGGTAGCCCTCTTGACGTCACATGTGACATCACGTGTGACGTCATTATGGGAAACGTCCATAATGCAACGCGCGGTTACGCCGACGACGCCGCTCAAGCCGGAAACGCGCGCCCAAGAGATGCGCTCTAAAACGCATATAATAGGGCAGTGGTCCTTCGATGTGGTATAATGTCATATAAGTTATACGAGTGCATATGTTTTGTCCAATTGGTTTATTGCTACTTTGGCGGTAATTTTATTACAGGAAGTTTGATTAGTAAAATATCCGCCGAAAACTTGTTTAAAAATATTTACTTTGGTATTATCACCACCAAATTGGTATTAATAGCAATCTTCTAATGTATAACAATCGCCACAGGCAGCAAGAGTTTTTGCTTTGCTTTTAAACAGTCTTTATCGCAATGAATAATGGTTGTATACAGGTATAAGCTTTTTAGAGCGCAGGTCTAAGGCGCCCGTTTCCTGGTTGAGCGGCGTCGGCGTCGGCGTAACCGCGCGCGTTACATTATAGGACGTCACAGTCTCCCCGTTAAATTTAGCGGGGAAACTGAATTGAGTGTTGAGGTCACGTGACGTCAATTTCCCGCGAAATTTAGGGGCAAAGTTTCGCTAAATTTCACGCTAAATTTAGGGGGATAATGTTCACACTAAATTTAGCGGGTTAAGTTTCTCCACTAAGTTTAGCGGAGAAATTGGCGTTACGTGACGTCAACACCAGTTCAGTTTCCCCGCTAAATTTAGAGTGGAAAGTTTCGCTAAATTTCCCACTAAATTTAGGAGGAAAAGTTTCCCGCTAAATCTAGATAGAAGTATAGGAAAATTTTCCCGCTAAATTTAGCAGGAAAATTTTCGCTAAATTTTCCGCTAAATTAGCGAGAATTTTTCCCGCTAAAGATAGCGGGAAAATTGTGGCTAAATTTAGCGGGAAATTTAGCGAAAATTTCCCACTAAGTAAGAGGGGAGCAGAAGAGGAGGAGGGGAGGGTGCGGAGGGGGAGCAGGGACATACCCCCCCTCTTCCGTACCCTCCCCCTTTTCCTCCTCAAGAACTGCGTTCTAATTCGACAATACAGAGAATTATAAACGTCTTTCATTTTTTTCTGGCTACCTACTATGTGCTGCAACTCTAAAGTAACACAGTGTACGAGCAATGTTACACATGAGCGTGAGCTCAAATGAGCGCGCGCTCAAGTGTTCAGCCGTATTGACCTAGAATGAGCCTCCCAGCCTTCCTTTTGTGTCCATTTTGGCTTAAATTTCGTTCGGAAGTTTCTTCAAGGAAGCTTCTTTACCATCCTTCCTGATGGCGCTGCTTGGTTTACTTTCGGAATCTTCGAACCCAATTTTTCGACTAGTGGCGCAAGTTCTTTTGGAGATAGAGAATTATCTATCAGGCAGTATTCGCGCCTTGATGTATGGCGAGGTCAAGAACGCGTACAGACACGATTGCTGCTTTTTAATACGCACTTACATACATACTAGAAACAACAATAAATGACAAGTAACCTCAATATCTTGACGGGTGCATTCCCAGAAGTCAGAACCAAATTATATTCTATAAATTTAACCTAGCTTTGTGTTTAGATTAAAGTAACACGACCTCCTTAGACAGCACCAACTGAATCAGTGAAACTCGGATACAGTGCTTAACTTTATTTAGGTTCGATATCTAATCAAATAAAATGGCGCCCACTGATCTTTAAATAAAGTAAAGCTCCGAGGTCAGTGAAACTGCATATTGTTTTAGATGCGTTTGCAATCGCAGGTGAAATGTATTAAAAATACATTGCCAATAACTGGAACACAGGTTTCTACTGCTCGGACTATAGCAAAGTTTTGAAATAAAATGTTTTGTATGCCCCGTTTCGGAACAGTGACCGGATTTAGAATTTGCACAATATTACTTCAGAACTGAAAAAAAAGAAACTGAACATTTGTTCGATATGCTCGGTGAGTTCAACGACTTCATCGGTGGATGAAATGTGGACACGAACAGACTTCTAATCTCCAACCGCAACTGCTTTACTGTTTGCTTGATACATCAACATGGTATAAAGCCACGTGTGGATAAACAGCAGCAGGCGTCCGCAGAATCGATCATTTTAGACGTGGTTTTATTAATGGCATGGGTGACCCTTTGGAGCTAACCAGCACAATTTTATTTAATTTTTATTTAATTACCTAAAAGCGCCAAAAGGCATTACATGACGGGGGAACAATAAGAAAACATTATACTTCGATTGGAAAGCAGATAACATTCAGACAAAGTCTTAAAGGAACACCAAGCAGAAGAAAGCAATAGCTACATACCCCTATCGAGCCTAAAGTTAAAATATGGGGAATAATTCCTCGCAGGCACTTTTATTTTATTACAGTCAGAAATGTTTACTATCACGTAGGTCATTACATTACTTAATAAACAAATGTAGAGAAGACTCGGTGCACCGCTTGGTGCGACATGAGGGCAACCTAATTTTGTGCTGGTGATCGTGCCTGGACACAAAATCGGTGAGGATGAAGTAAAAGCTGAATTTTAAGAAGTGGAATATGGCAGTAAACTCGGTGAAGACGAATCAATCGCGTCCCTTTGAGTCTGTTGCACAAATATGCGAGGCCAGCTTCGGCCTTTAGATCTGCCACACTGGGCGTAAAAGAATAATCCCTGAAAACAAAGCAGAAAGCAACATAGCTTGAGGTACTTATTTATTTATTTATCTTAATGAATGAAAAAACAGCGCAAACAAAACGACGGACCAGTAGAAGAGTGGACACAGACAGGCGCTGACTTACAACTGAAATTTAATAAGAAAAAACATGAAGGCCGCGAAAAACCCGAACAATCTACCACACCCACGTCACCACACACCTCGTTCCCATTTTTTCTTATTAAATTTCAGTTGTAAGTCAGCGCCTGTCTGTGTCTACTCTTCTACTGGTCCGTCGTTTTGTTTGCGCTGTTTTTTCATTCCGATGCATCACCAACTCGCCCAGATTTCTACGCTTCTACAGTTATTTATCTTATTTAAGCTACAGCGCCCAGTGGGAATTATCGCAGAAAAGTTAGTACAAATACAGAAATGTTTGTAAAGATACATAAAACGCTCATAAATATACCCGATAATTTAAACACAAATATACAGGCATTACAAAAGCTTAAAAGCATTACTCACTTTCGTTTAACAGAGAATGAGAAATAAATAATAAGACAACATTGGAACGAAAATCACAGGGAAGCCCGTTCAAGTCTTCAATTATAAGTAAAAAGCAAAATAAAATAAAAACCCACACAAGAAAACGAGCATTTGAAAACGTCAGTTCCGCAGTTTAGTTTTCTAATTCGGTAACCGTGATTTGTCCTTTGCGAAAAAAGATTTAAAAACGAAGAGACTGGGAAAGTTCTCAGTTCGAGTTTGTAGACTTCACTGCGTATCGGATGAGCCAACGATGATTTCGCTCGACAAAGTAGAAGCTGGGAGGCAGTCTGCTTTCACAGCAAACGGTCCGCGCGTGTTTCGGAGCGTCGTGTTCGTTTCTATGATAAAAATACATCCTTTTATCTCGTGAAACAAGTTTGAATCTTTTCTTTTCTATAAAATTTCGTATTACTAGACTTTCGTAATGCATGGAGGTGGGCCAAAGGTAATAGCCCTAAAGTAATATAGCACAAAATGAACAAACAAAAACAAATAAAAGGGCAAGAGGACGAAGTTGACACAGCTCTGTTTGTGTCGTGTTCTGTGTCGTGTCGTGTTTGTCTCGTGTTCTTTTTTTGTCTTTTTTTTGAGCCGTTTCACTCGATTGCTAGATTCAAGCACTGCAACATTGAGCTTCGACGGGTACATGACTTGGAATGTTTGAAACTTCAAGTCCGTTGCACTAAGCTGCAGTTTTACATTTTGGTTCTCGATAAGCATTCAGCCAAAGAAAAAAAAAAAACAGGAACGGGCGTTTTTGTTTTGTTTTTGGCAGAATTCTACCAAGAACCATCAACATTGAGCTTGATGGTACTTGACTGTTTCGAACCCTGATCTCAGTTAACACAGCAATAGGGAGTATTCACTGGCGGACATATCTGTGTGCGTGGTTGCTGAGCGCGTGCTGGCGATGAGCTTCCACAGTTCCTTTGCAACGTGCATTCCACACCATCAATATTGCCGGTTTTGGCAGGCTATTAATGTAAGCTCGTTCTGAGCATGCGTTCAAAACATTAACCTCAAATATGGCGTCCAGTGAATACTCCCTATAGACCCTTTTCAAAATTCAGTATTATCTGGTGGCTCAAATAGAAGTTTAGCTGTTTGCCGTACTAATGGCGGAAATCGACCTGCACTCTGTAGTATTTTCCCGGGCACCATCACTTTCGCTAGTCAACAGCAGTCGAGAATGTCTCGTTTGACCTCACAGCTATTTCTGGATATCTCAGTTTCCATGGTGATATATATACAAGCGGTAAGAATGAAGAACAAACTCACATTCAAGCCGTGATTAAGTTTTACACACCAAGGAACTATAGAGCCGATTGTGTGCTATAAACAGACTAACTCGACCCGAGTTACAAGTGAATGCTTACGCAGCTCTTGCAATTAATTCCTCATCCTACTAACGTTTCACATGTATAGTTCACACATCATCCCCTTTGTAGCATCTTCAACGCCTTCCATAATCAGTAACCACAAGGCCGCCATTAGTTTGACGCATATTGCCGCGCGCGCAGCTGCCAAGTAAGCAGTGCGGCCGTGACCTAACAGTTATCGTGCTTGCTTCCCGCACGAAGAGCCATGGCTCGGTTCCTGGGAGCGACGTGTCTTTTATTTATTCTTTCTACTTGTCATTTTCGCAAATTCGAGAACTTTCTCGTCTTGCCGAGTTACGAATCTTCTACGCCCCGAACGTTCTCGGCCGAATGTTCCAGAAACCCACGCCGGTACAAAAGCCGCTCCGCGTGGAGAGCCGGGATCAGTCTCGCCCGAGCGTTCGACTCTGCTCTCACGCCGACTTCGACGCCCGCGACGATCTGCTGTTATCTTCTGTTTCCTTTTTGTTATTTTTGGGAACAAGTTCGCCCCATTAAGCGTTTAGTTTACTGAGTTATTCGCCGCCTCATCCTTTGTCATTCGTGACATTTTGGTGGAGGAGCGGGGTAACGCATGTCCCTGCAGCGTACCCCTCCGAGTTCCCGCAGTGCAAGTCCAACCTCAAGCTCCCGAGGACACAAGAAAGACCAGACAGAGACCCGATCGAGTCGCCGCAACCAAGGCCTGCACCCGGAGTACGGACTTCTGCCAACCAAGACCAGACTGCCAACGAGGCCAAAGATGAACCACCAGTCGTCGCAAACCCCGACCGCCCCCGCCGTCGTTTACCTGCCCGTCGCATCGCAGACGGCTTCTCTGTTCCACGGCGAGCAATACGAAGATGTCGAAGACTGGATCGACCAATACGAACGCGTTGCCCACCACAATGGGTGGAACGACCGAGCAGCGCCTGCACAACCTAAATTTCTCACTTGAGGGAACTGCAAGGCGCTGGTTCGAAAACCACGAAGCTTCCCTGACTTCATGGGATCTTTGCAAATCCGAGCTGACGCGTACGTTTGCCAGCCAGCACCGAAGAGTGAGGGCCGAAGATCTGCTGCAATCAAGAACCCAGGGCCCTAATGAGAGCGTCACGAGCTTTATGCAAGACGTCCTGCGCCTGAGCGCCCGCGCCGACCCTCAGGCCAACCGAGGAAAAGAAGCTGCGTATTCTGATGCGTGGCGTGAAGGACGACATCTTCGGTGGACTCGTAAGGAGCCCACCAATGACCTTTCAAGAATTCGTCACCGAGGCGACGAACATGGAGCGTGCCATCCTTGCAAGCGCAAGCCACTACCATCGGCACTCGGGCGTCGCTGCTTCTGCTGCAATGGGCTACGACATCAGCCCTAGCATCCCCGGCATTCACGACATTATTCGTGAAGTCGTCCGGGAAGAGCTTCACAAGATGCTCCTCGTTGTGGATCACCCGTCCTCACTATCGCTCGCCGAGATCGTCCGAGAGGAGGTTCACCAAGCCTTCCAGTCTGAAATTCCACTCAACCCATCGACGCCAAAGGCACCGGCTTTGAGCTACGCCCCAGTCCATCCCATCCTACGAGGAAGGCGAGGCAGTAGATGCGCGCCTTGACCACGTGGGGCAGGGCGCTCCACCAGGAAAGAGAAGCCTATTCGCAACTCTAACGCCGTATGGATTGTGGGGCGGTAGTTACAAGGTCACGGAAGGGACGGGGATAGATTTTCCAGGATTTTTCGTGCGCCTGCTCGCTGGCGCTGGTCAGTGTGTTTACATTTACTTATTTGGCTCCAAATGCGAAGCGGTCATGGCAGGAGCATATCACAAGGGACGGAGATGTTGACGTGCGTTAGGAAAAAGAGCATGTACGTTCGTTTTTAAAAGGTACAAAACGTCGGTTTCATCTGACTTTTTAAAAAGTTGCCAAGCGTTTTTGGGCACCGGCCACTTCATTGTGTATGGCAATAGATTCCTCGGGGTGACGAAGATATCGTGGTATTGGCACCCTACCTGGTGACCAGTGCTCTAAAACGTGAGCTGCGCGGTGTGGCCGTCAAGCTAAGGAAAATTGGCGTTCATACTAATTTCTCTGTGTCAGACGCTCAAAACTCACTGCACACCGTCGCCGTTTTAGTCACCAAAACTGCCCGTTCTCAGCAGTGGTCACGAGCTGCTGGCTTACGCAGACCCGCCTAAAATTATTCTAATACTTGTTTTATCTGTCTTTTTAATTACCTGAAGGTAAACACGCGTAGTCTGTTTTTTTTTCTCTTAAAGTGCTTTGAGCAAACGGTTATTTTCCTTGTCACGAGCATTCAGCGCGAAAGACGCGAACCCATTCCTAGTGTCATTCGCTCGACACACCCTTGACCGAGCAGCTTTCTTCTTCTTTCGGGAAACAATAGACTTTTTGTAGATCGTACGTTAGAACTTTGCACATCTAGCGCGAGCTTTTGCCGTCGCGTTGAGCATAGTTTGAGCTGGCGACCGCAGGAGCCGAAATCCGCAGCACGAGCGATCTACGAAAAGTCTCCATTACGTGAGACATCCCGGTACCTTTGGCGCAACGCAGTTACAAAACGGAACACAATTCCTATTGCATCGCACTCAGTTTTTTTCGTTAAAACTGCATGATCCACGAAGACGCCGATCAAAACCAAGCGCTAACAGCAGCACCAAAAGCGGCAGTCTCTGCAACCATCTCCGCCGCCGTCTTCGCTCCTCAGGTTCTAGGTTCGTCCGCGAGAGGGCGAGTGGCGGGCTGAAGCTTAAAATAGAACGCGCTGAAATTTAGCTTTTTTTTTAAACACCGTAAAATGCTCTACGTGATTTATATAATACTAACATATCTTAATTTTGAGGTTTTTGATGATGCTTAGGAAGTTTCTATTTGGAACCATGTTTACTTTTACTGATAAAAGTGAAGTAGTAAATTTTATTTATAATATTGAGCTAATTAGTACGTTTCTTAGAATCTCTGATGTCCGCTGTGGCTGGCGGTTTGTTCCCGAAAAGTGTTAATTTCTTTCTCAACCACGCTATTTTTTGTTAATTTTGAAAGTTCTCTCTTTTGTACCCGGTATACTGTATATGCAGGTATCGTAAAACGTTTTTTCGACTAGTAGATAAAAGCGTCGATAAGCAAGCAACACAGGTTACAAAGTGTGAATTAGGAGAACTTAAAATAATTCTCTCTTATGTACGTTTAGCGAAAATGATGTTGACCTTGAAGGTGTCGTTCAGGACATTGTGATTTGTTATTCATGTCACTATGGTGTATTAAGTTAACGATTAGCGCACCGTTATACGCAGCAACAGGTATGTAATAACAACTATATCCTTAAAAGCCATTAAATAGCAGTTGCGGGAAATTAACCCGCATTTAAAGATTCCTATTTTTTTTTGTAGCGTAAGGACTGTACATATCAGTCTTATTACAAAAGGGAAGAATGACCTAAACATTTCAAACATGTTGATGGCTGTATAGATTGCAAGCCAGCACCAATACACTGTACAAACAAACAACTTGAAAGAGCGATTGCGGTGTTAACAATCTTGATTTTACTACATCTTTTCAGACTGATAAATAATAAAAGAAAGTATTCAGAGCCAACGAGAGTACACGAGTAAAAGGTTCTTGCGGCATGACGGCCCCCATAAACTGGTGAGTCTGCAGAGCTTTCAAAACCAGTCAGAAACAAGTTGAATGGCAACCTACAACAGGAAGTGTCGCGGCCGGACCATTGGTCAGAGTATATTAATTATAAGTTCATAAACATTCCGCAGTTACTTTTATGAGAAATCTGGTCCTTATGGTATTAGTCTTCCCGTGCAATAATATTGTACATTATTCCATTTTTTTAAATAAAAACAAACATACAAAAATCTAGCGTCGTGAATAATTATACTTTTTGCTTAAAAGTAGCAGAGACTGTCGCGTGCGTAAACTTTACCAGACGCTAGCTCGGCAAATGAAGACGCGACAAACCGTTTAGACCGAGGAAAATTATCTGCAACTTGCACTGAGCACCACGTTTTTTTCTTAGGAGCGGTCAGCAGTCGTTGAAAAAAAAGTTGTTTTGGGAAATTAACGGCGGCGTCTCAGAGATGGTGCCATAGCGGAGCTCGCCGACTTGTATCTGCAGTCGACGGATGGCGCAACGTGAGACACGAGAAAAATCCGAGTGTCTAATCAGATCACTCACGTTATAAAGAAACACAAAAACAAACAAACTAGGGCTTTGAAAGATTTAAATACCTGTTCCTTGCAATTGATTTCTTTTTTAAAAAATTCGTAATCTAAGAATTGCATCTCAGAAAACGTGCCGCGCTGTAGGGCGCAGTCAAAACTGCCGGAAGATCGTCGGCTAAACTTGATCGGCACCCGGGGGAGGCAGCCGCATCGCCGAATTCAAAAATAAAACCCCCGAGACCCCTCGCGTCTGGCTGTTCCAACTACGCAAAAGCTGTCGGCTCCAAGGTCATTGAATTTTCGCCGAGTAAGATACTTCCCCTATCTTTCGTTTCAGCTTAACACAGCCGACGTATACAAGGTCATGAGACCAATCTAGCAGCGGCAAAAGCGCAGGTCACTGGTCTCTTTTTTTTGTACATGATTTGTTCTGCAATGATAGAACACATACATCAATATGACGAGCACCATATCGATGTGGTTTTGAGGCTAAGATTGGTTCCATGAGCTCGTAGCTTCGGCTGCGTCTGGACTTACAACAAACTATAGTAAAGTCTTTGGAGCAGAGTTTGGCAGCCTTGCGAACGATACCGGATACTTCGTCATTTGAATATGAGAAGATTGAGAAAATAGAGAGATTCGAGCTGACGATAAAATTTTAATGACGGTTTGTTTGTCGGCTCAAACGTCAGTTTAACGTAATGTTTTGGTAATGGTCGCTATGTCTGATAAACGAATATCAGTCGTTCTTGTTCTGGTTTCAATAAGTAGCATAGTCATTGTCCCAACCAGAAATGGTAATAAACCAGACATGCGCTAATACTGCTTAGGGATCGCATATAGCAGAGACTACCCCTCGCTTATTTTATCAGTGCAAAGAGAGGCGGTATGTTGTAGGTCTCCTTAACACTGCGGGGGCAATGAATAACCCAGCCCCAGGTCAAATCAAACACTATACCTTTCGCACACTCTCAAAAAAAAAAAAAAAAAAATCTTGAGGTGGTATATATTTTATAATCTCATTTTGGATATTGACAAACAACGTTATTTATGCTGTCCGTCATTGCTACAATCGTAATTGTGTTTTCAATTTAATCACAAATCAACACGACTTGCAGCACGAATACTTTGTCTTTTTATTAGTCGGTTTTATTCGTCTGAAGTTTTTTTTTTCTCTTTCTCTCAATTACAGGTGTTGTCACGTCGTTTTCTTGCTTTTGAGCTTCTCCGTTGTTTCCTCCTCGCTGAAGCGACCGCATATTATTTTTATTCTCGCCGATGATCTGGTAAGTTGATAACTTTTCCTTTCCACAAAACTGTGCTTCTTAAAATTGAACCACGTCTGGAAAGAATGAAAAGCAAAAATAAAGTGTTTAGTGGAAGATTAACACTTAGGACCGCAACGACTCGAGTTAGATCTTCCCACGAGGTGCACATCAGGAGTGCTAATACTGTGAGAAAACAGACCCTTCTCGAAATTGAGTCTGGCCACTTTGTTCACTATCATCTTCTGAGGAATGGCACATGTGTCGTACTAATTAATGGCAGCCTTCTGGTTACTGGCGGTGCAAGAAGTTGGAGATTCTCCGAAGCGGATGATGTGAGGCCTTTTCATTCGAGACGCTGGTGCTAGTGTTGGCGGTAACGGGTTACAAGTAACGGCGTTAGTGGTAACGCGTTACTTTTTTCCCTAACATAGTAACGTACTCGTTATTTAAAAAAAGGTTACGGGTAACATAGTTACTATACTCGTTCCGTCTTTCCAAGACCTAAAAAAAGTACAGATTTTTTTCGTGTTTCTATATTTTGTTAAAGGAATACTGAAGCGAAATTCGGAGTTTCTGAAACAAGGCTGGAGCGATAGGTGGGACGCTGCAAAACCTAAAAACATCCCTCATAGAGCAATATATCTTAGGTATGGCCGTATTTTTGGAAAAGAAGTGCGCGTGTGTAGCCTCCTCTTCCGCGATTTCGCGGGGCCTTCTCTTTCGGCCATGCGGAAAGAGCGCTAAGACTTCCCTAGTCTTGGAGGTGTTGCTTTAGTCACGGCTCTCAGCCCTTACGAAAGGTTGAAGGCGATCACCTAAGCGACCTTCCGGAGACCGCCCCGACGTCAAGACCTGTACCAGTGTGGTGAAGGTGAACATGAGGAAGCCCATCCCCAACTTCATCACTGTCCCCGGCCAGCGAGTCAAGGTGGACTACCGCGGCCTCCGACGCGAATGCAGCTGGTGCGGGCAGGAGGGTCAGATCCTTTCGACCTGCAAGACCCCACGTTGTGACCGGTGTGGCGACTTCGGCCACCGCCCCGCTCGCTGCGAGGCGCCCTGCTTGCTGTGTGGCCACGGCCGCGCAACCACCGACTGCACGCAACGAAAGACGTACTACGTTTCATCCGAACAGCTGCTCCGAGAACCCCCGCCCCTCTCCTCCGGCATGCGCTCACGTCGAAGGAAATCCCCTCCCAGTCGACTGTTTCGAGAAATACCCCGAACCCTCCGTCCTTCGACGAGTCCCACCTCCGCCTGCCATTGACCCAGCCACCGGCTCCTCGGTGGAGGCGGTTGCCCAAGACGACCCCGTCTCCAACATTTCCTCAGACACGGCCGAAGCCTTTGGCTCCCTCACCACTGACTCCGATCATCTGAGCTCGAACTACGACCGCCTCGTCATCGCGGATGAGGAGGACGTCGCTCCAGGTCAGGGACAACCGCCTACCACGCCGTCTCACCGAACGTTTTAGCCTACGCGCTTGTCACCCACGGGCCTGGCGTCGGCCGACGGCCAGCGCCGAAGACATGCTGTGCGACCGCCCGACGTCAAGCGTGCGTCCCGTCCACCAGCAGCGGCTCGGACGCCCTCACACCTCGGCCGCCCCAAGAAACGCCGTGGAATCCATGCAGTCGACTCCGACAATTCCGATCCCCTGGTATTTTTCACGTACACCCGCCTAATTGACATAATGCGTTTTTTTCCATCTTTTTTTCATATGGGCCTGCACGTTTTAACTTAAAATGTGCAAGGTATTCATTTCCCAGATAAGCAGCGTGATAAGCAGCGTGATTTTGTAAGTCAAGGCATTTTGACTTGCTTTTCCTTCAATAAATTGTTTTTGCACAGGATGTGAAGACGTTTAAAGCCTGCTTAGTCCCCTTGGTACATTTCTTTTGCGCTCGTCACGCTCTTCCACGGTGTCGGCGTCTTGATATTTCGCACGCCTTTTTCGAAAGGGCTTTCTCGGTTAGTGACCCAGACGGTCGCATCCTCGTTTACAACTTTCGTTTTTGTCGGCGACGCCAAGTTCCTGTTCGATTAGCATTTACGCACTGGCACGCCAAACGGCGTGTTGCAGCCTCTTCAGTAGCCTTATGTAGTATGTGCCCGACGATGTTTTTTTTTCTACTTTGCGGGGATTTTAATTGTGTTTTAGACTCTGCCTGCGATGGCCGCGTCCCTGGCCATGGGCGAACTAGATCGGCTGATCGGGGTCCATCACTTACGTGAATCCTGGGTCGAGTTACACGGCACCTTGTAAGCTTCCACCGAGTCGATTCGACCACGTCTACGTTCCACCGTGCCTCATGGCGTCGTCTTCGTTGCGCCAGTCTTTTCTTTTCCCGGTACTGTCGGTTATGTTTCAGGCCACCACCGGTTGTCTGTAGTATTTGACGTGACGAGTTTCTTATAGGTTCACGCCGCGACATGTAACGCATGGATACTGCGCCTTTGCGAGACGAGATGTCCCCTTCCAGCCTGCGTCAATTCATTCGCAAGTCGTCTAGGTGACCCCGATGTCTACCGCTCGTGCGGGAAATCGTCAAGTCGAATCGCAGGTTTTAGGCGACGACAGCTGGGAAGATTCTTCGGCGCCGGGTGACGGAGGCCCTCAACGAGACGACCAGAGAATCGTATCGTACAGCCGGCAGAACGTGCATGCCCAGGACGTAGGATTACTTGGCGGTCCTCCGTGATCGCCACCAGCGCCTTTTTAAGCGTCCCGTGGTGCTGCCGTTTCGCAGCAACTGCGAGGCCAACCCGTAAACGACCTGGGGTTACCCGTTGCTTCGATGCCACACGCCGACAGGAAGGGCATTCATATGACCCAAATTTCCGTCTTGCAAACGCTAGCCTTTCGGACGACCCCGTAATACCGGCACGGTCTTTTGTGATTTATTTTCGTACCTTTATCGCTCGGACCCTGCTGTGTCAACCCCTAAATTTTTCGAGCGGGATCGCCCATTCTGTGGTGCCTTTCAGTCATAACCTGGATTTCTGAGTTCCTCCCTGGTTCGCCCCATCACCAACGACGAGGTGTTTGACCTCTTTGTGCAATGAAAATCGGGTCTGCTCCTGGGCCTGACGGTTTGCCCACTGAACTTTATATTAGTTCTTGGGACATCCTAGTAGACTCCTTTTCCACCTAGTTACCCAGTTCCTGAAGACTGGGGAGGTCCCCTTTTTCCTTCCGGTGTGGTCAGGTGGTCCTTCTGCCCAAGGATGGACCCCAAAATGACTCTGTGGCACGGCGTCCCCTGATGCTCCTGAACGTAGACTACAAGCTCATAACATCTCTATTTGTCTCGCGTCTCCGACCAGTCCTGCCCCGTGGTGAGCCCAGTGCAAACATACGCTGTGCTTTGAAGAAACACCTTTTCGTATTTGTCTCTCAATCCCGACCATTTTGCTTATGCACAATTCACTAAAGTGCCTGGAGCCTTCTGACTCGTTTCAGCAGACGAAAGCCTTTGACCGCGTCGAGTATTGCTTCTTGTTCGAAGTTTTGCGTGATTTCGGTTTTTCAGAGGCATTCATTGCCTTTGCTTCGATCCTTGTGCAGGACTTGACCAGCCGCCTCCTGATCAATGGGTGGCGCCTTGTACCCTTCCGCGTCACTCTAGGAGTTTGGCAGGGCTGCCCCTTGCCCCCTCTGCCATATGTTCTGAGTCTCGACCCCCTCCTTCGACGTCTGACATCAAGCTCGGAGATTCACGGCTTCCCTTTACACGGCCTAGGCTTCGTTGTGGTTACTGCCTACGCCGATGACATTGCTTGTTTGTCCGAGATTCTTGGAGCTTTGAAGCTGCCACAAAGCACTTCTCAGGGTATGGTACTTTCCCTGGGTACGCGCTTAAACCGCTCCAAGAACCTGACTCTCTCATTCTATGGTGTGTCTCCCCCAACCTTGCCGACAGATGTTCCGGTCGTCACCAATATCCACGTCCTCAGCGTTGTCTTTGATTGCCGGGGTGTGGTGCCCATGTACGTATGAGACTGCAATCTTTGGTCTCGGTTGCAGAAGCATCTTACCTACGTCCACTGGTGGCAGAGCTAACTCGTGTTTTGACACCATGTCCCGTCTCTTGGCTGTTCGCAGCATCATGGGAGTTCTAGAGAACAATGAGAGCACTCTGCGCGTTCCCTCGCTCTTAA
>JAZHYW010005859.1:0-7500 GCA_037355805.1 Ixodes ricinus
GAAAAATAGAGCACTTTGGAATTACAACAGGTATGAGGTGGTGAGAGAGATTTGGAAAGGGGTCATGGTGCCTGGTTTAACTTTTGGAAACGCAGTGCTATGCATGAAATCCGAAGTGCATGCAAGACTAGAAATAAAACAGCGCGGAGTAGGTAGGCTGGCTTTGGGGGCACATTGCAAAACGCCAAACCAGGGAGTGCAAGGAGACATGGGATGGGCGTCATTTGAGGGCAGGAAGCTGCGTGAGCAAGATAGAATTTGAGGATCGGTTGAGGCAAATGGATGGGGAGCAATGGGCACGAAAGGTTTTTAGCTTTTTATACATGAGGAGTATAGACACAAAGTGGAGACAGCGCACTAGGAAATTAAGAGGAAAGTTTTTAGGCTATAGTGGGGTTACGGAAGAGCAGGTCTCCGTTAAGAATAAAGTTAAGGCCACAGAAAGAGATCGGTGGCTAGAGGGAATGCAGACAAAGACGGCTCTGGAAAGCTATAGATTAAACAAAACAGTTATTGCCAAAGAAAGCATTTATGATAATTCTAGGGGAAGCTCATTGTTGTTTGAGGCAAGGACAGGTGTTTTGCGAACCAGAACATACAGAGCGAAGTACCAGGAAATGGATACAGTGTGCGCTGCTTGTGGAGAGGTGGACGAGACGGCTGAGCACTTGATACTCTACTGTAAAGGGCTTCACCCTATGCCTACCGAAGACAACATAGATTTAATAAAGTCATTGGGTTTTAGAGACAGCGAAGGAAAAGTGGATTACAAGACAGTAGAGATTACCAAGCAAAGATTAAGTGAATGGTGGCAGAAAGCACGAGAAAACTAGGTATTTTCTGATTAACTGATGGCAAGGGGGTTTTATAGCCTCACTTTCTGTTCAGTGTGGAGTGTATATAGTTTTCACATTTAAATATTCTAAGCTTAAATGGTAAGACAAATTAGCTAGGTGGCGTAAGCTACCGCCCGATCCAAAGGGCTCAGCCGTATTCATCCATCCATCCATCCATCCAAACATAAGTTGGTGTATACCGTTAGGCAAAAGAGGGATACACCCATTAAATGACTTGTTTTTCACTCACTCATACTTTTATGATACTTTGTTTTAGTGGAAATTACATAAAAATTGCTTGCACGATGCGCTATCTTCAGTGGTGCAGCATACCTTTTTTTGAATATTAGTGGTACGCCAGGAAAATTGTTTCTGCCATCATTTCACTCTGCTCGGGCCTGGGATGGCCTGCAGTATATTGTAAATAATAAAGAAAGAAAGAAAGAAAAAATGGACTGCATATACAATATAATGATGGTGTATGTTGGCTTAAGCGTACACTGAGCAATGCTATTAGGCTATTAACAAGACGCAAGTAAAATGAAAAAAAAAAGAAATACACAGCGCGAAAAAATTGAGGATTAGAGGAAGAATGTTCCCCTAATCCTTCTTTTCTTTGTGCCGTTTTTTTTTTACTCAAGCTATGCTAAATCAATTATAGGGGTGACAGGTCAAGAACGAAGTGAAGCTCCTCCCACCTCTTTCCACTTTAGTAGAGCGATCGCTGGAGAGGAGGCGACCTCCTCTTCACCGTCCTTTCCGCTGAAGTGGAAAAAAGTGGGAGGAGCTTCCACTTCATTCTTGACCTGTCACCGGCTATAGCCCCACCCCGAAGCCTTGTTGCAGCTAACACAAACACGACGTACATAGGCGACTTTCTGCATTTTGCTCAGACCGAATACTGACGGACAGCAAGCTTTACAGCTTGGATTACCGCCCTCAGGGAGGACTTTCCGTCACATTTGTAGTTTTTATGACAGCCAAAAAATTTAAGAGAAATGCTGGGAAAAAACATGCCGCCGATAGTTTGTTTGGTTAAAGTTACCTGCAGTTTACGCAGAGCGTGAAACTTCTCACATGCCGCAGTCATCTTGAAAACATCCGACGAAGAATTTCACCTCACTGCAGTAGAAACTCTGCCATGACTTTTGTTGTTTTTGTGCCTGTCCTCGCAATGAACATAAACTAACTTAAATAACCACAAGCGCGAGCGAGTAGCGTTTGTTTGCTGCTGTTAAGAATGGAACCTTCGGCAACCTTCTTCCGAGTTTCAACGCTGCGGAAACGAGTCATGAATCTGTCCGGCACCGTCGCCCGCCTGTCTGTTCCTGCACGAAACGAGTCCCGACGAGTACGGGACCGTCGCCTACGTGTCTGCGCCTGCGCGAGACAGGTCTCAGCGCGTCCGTGACGTCAACAGGACGTGTGTGTGTGCGTGGGGGTTGGTGCGCTCACGAAAGGGAGAGAGGCATGACCTAACTGCGGAGAACTTTGGCTACGACGCACTTCTGGCTACGACGCGGCGGACTTTGCTACGACGCACTTGACGGCGGGTTGCTGCTGCGCACTTGCTGCCCTGGCGGGGAGTGAGGGAGAAAACGGACCCTATATAAGGCGGAGCGTGAGGCTGCTCCAGGAGTTCTCTCGGATTTGACGACTGTATCGCAACCATGTAATTAAACCGTTCGTTACGTTACCAATTCTCCCACCTCCACTGGACCCCTGGGTTCTTCACTTCGGGGAATGGTCGTCGTCACGAGCCAGGAAGCCTCCCGGACGTGCGGCTTAAACCCCGCCTCTAACAACTGGTTGGCAGCGGTTGGGATCGGACCATGCGACATCGTGCTACATCTGTGGGTGAGCGTTTGGACTTTGCTTTGAGATTCGCCAGGCTTCAGATTATGGGTAATTAATTTTGAACTGCTGGGAATCCTTAGGTTTTGACTCGTGCGCTAGGTTTTGGTACAACCTTGCGACAAGTTTTAGAACAAAGCCAAAGCTAAAGAGCAGCGATCATGGATCTAATGAGGTTACTGAGAACAGATTTATTCTGTTTATGTGAAGAATTGGGTGTGGAGGTGGAGCAAAAGATGAAGAAATCTGAGATCAGTAAAGCGATTTCAGAGAGCGCAGAAGCAGAGGAAATTAAAATTGCGTGGGAACTGCTTCAGAACGCTAAGAGCGAAGACTGCAGCGAGAGAGGAACGAGGAGCGAGGAGAGGCAGGCTGCTGCGACAGAGGAGCGAGCGCTGAAAAGGCTAGAGCTCGAAATTGAACAACAGCGATTAAACTCGCAGAACAGTAGAGTTGGGGCTCCGGTGCGAGCAAGTGAGACCGAGTCGTATCAAATGAAGAAGCTCATGCAGCCGTTTAAAGTTGGGGAAGACGTGGGCCTGTTCTTAGTGAACTTTGAGAGGACATGTGAGAAGTTGAGCTTCGCCCCAGAAACGTGGCCGCAACGGCTTTTGACTTTGTTGCCCTGTGAGGCTGCAGAGGTTGTCGCGCGCCTTAGTGCTGGAGACGCGGACGACTACGACAAGGTGAAGTCCAGCCTTTTGAAACGGTACCGCCTTTCTGCCGAGGCGTTCCGTCAAAGGTTTAGAAACGCATCCAAAAAGAGCAGCGAGGGCTACTCGGAATTCGCTTACGGGCTTAAAACCAATTTGATAGAATGGTTGAAGAGCGAGGAAGTGTACGAAAGCCGAGACAAGGTAGTCGAGTGTGTGTGCCTCGAACAGTTCTTTCGTAGCATTCCGCAGTCAGTCAAGCTCTGGGTGCAGGACAGGGTAGGAGTCGACTCTGTCGAAAGGGCCGCTGAGCTAGCCGAAGAGTACGCAACGCGTAGAAAGCTGAGCGGAGAGGAAAGCGAACCCGGCCGGAGCGATCAGCGCAAGACCTTCACCGACAGGGAAACGGCTCGCGAGAAAAGGGCCCGAGAAGCCCGAAACAGGACAAAAGGTCCCAGAAAGAGAGCGCGAGATCCCTCGAACGGAGATCCCTCGAACGGAGACGAGGCGCGGAAAAGCCAAACAGGGCAGTTCGAGGCAAGGAAGCCGTTCCTGTGCTACAACTGTCAGGAGCCGGGACACATAGCGGCCAGATGTAAGAAACCGCGGGTTGTGTTCTCGACCGTGACCGGTAGTGACGAGGACCTGGAGCTCCTTCGTCCCTATCTTCACGAGCTCCAGGTAAACGGAAAGCCGTGCAGGGTGCTTCGGGACAGTGCAGCGACGATGGACGTTGTTCATCCGTCGTATGTAACGCCATCCGATTTTACTGGAAAGGTAGTTTGGATCAAGCAGCTGCTCGAAAAGCACAGTGTCTGTCTGCCTATGGCGACAGTAAGGATAACTGGCCCGTTCGGAGAACTGGTGACAGAGGCGGCTGTCTCGCAAACAGTCCCGTTGGAGTATCCCTATTTGTTTTCTAACCGGTCAGATTTCCTGCTGCGCGAAAGGGGTCAACAACTGGGAGAAGGACTAGTTCAGTCGTGTACGAGGTCCAAATCGCGTCAGCTCGCCCCTTTGTTAACGAGTGATCCAGAGCCAGAGGCAGCTGACGGGGAGCAAGCACTCCCAGAGTTGGAGGCAGAGAAACGGGATGAGGGGACCAGGTTGTAGAACAGCCTGACCTCGTAGCACTAGAAAGCGTACGCCGTCCCAACGCGCCGGCGAAAAAGGCGGAGGAAGACGGGATCATTAAAAGATCTCTCGTAGCTCCGACGTCACGTAATTTTGATCGTCTGCTGCGAGTAGACAGAGTGTCTTTGACAGTCGAGCAGAAGAGCGACCCTAGTGTGTCAGGGTTTCGCGGTACAGCTCAGGAGATTGCTAGGACCAATGTGACGGGGCATGAAAAAGGCGGATTGTTTTATCGGCGCTATAAGGACCGCATCTTCACGTCTAGAAATCACGTGAAAATCGATCACTATGACTTCAGCGTAAGAAACAGGAAAGGCAAATTTAACGGCAATGCCGATGGGTTGAGCAGATTTTTCTGATATCACCAAAAGCGGGAGTGATGATCTCAGAGGTCTTCGTCATCCACGGGAATGAGGATCAAAGTGGGGGCGCATCGTTAAAACCCCAAAATGACCTCACAAATTGCGAAGAGCTTTTTGTCTTTTGTATTTTGTTCATAGTGACCTCTTTGGAGAAATGAGTTTTGTTTTGGCGACAGCGGGTCAATTTGCATTGTTTTTGGGCAAATTATGGTAATCCGTAATCCAGTCTGGCGGGTCTCTGGCGAATTCCGAGCGTTTGACTGCGGTGTGGCGTGGTGTTGTGGGGGACGTTTCCGCTGATGCCTCCGTTGTGAGAGGTTTGGGAGTTTGTTTGGTGCTTGCAGCGTCTTCTCAAGGCCTACTCCCAGCCCACCTCTTCAGGCCAGCGATTGTACCACCGGCCATTCGAGGTTTCCCTGGCCCCGGAGGGGCTGTTAAGAATGGAACCTTCGGCAACCTTCTTCCGAGTTTCAACGCTGCGGAAACGAGTCATGAATCTGTCCGGCACCGTCGCCCGCCTGTCTGTTCCTGCACGAAACGAGTCCCGACGAGTACGGGACCGTCGCCTACGTGTCTGCGCCTGCGGAGACAGGTCTCAGCGCGTCCGTGACGTCAACGGGACGTGTGTGTGTGCGTGGGGGTTGGTGCGCTCACGAAAGGGAGAGAGGCATGACCTAACTGCGGAGAACTTTGGCTACGACGCACTTCTGGCTACGACGCGGCGGACCTTGCTACGACGCACTTGACGGCGGGTTGCTGCTGCGCACTTGCTGCCCTGGCGGGGAGTGAGGGAGAAAACGGACCCTATATAAGGCGGAGCGTGAGGCTGCTCCAGGAGTTCTCTCGGATTTGACGACTGTATCGCAACCATGTAATTAAACCGTTCGTTACGTTACCAATTCTCCCACCTCCACTGGACCCCTGGGTTCTTCACTTCGGGGAATGGTCGTCGTCACGAGCCAGGAAGCTCTCCGGACGTGCGGCTTAAACCCCGCTTCTAACACTGCTCTCCCTGCACGATCTTTTCCGCTGCCAAGGGACGATCAACCATGAGGAGCTCGAGCTTGTAGCCTTCGCGGCTAGTATATGTTCGGGTGAGGCGGACTACGACAATACTGGCGACGGACGCGACCCCGAAAGCGCCGCCATGATCGGTCCACGATTGGCCAAACGTTCAACATGATGTCTTGAGTGGGGTTATTTCTGCTCTCATCGTCGGAAGTAAGAGCAAATCAGATTCTCAACTCTGACGGTGTTGATTGAGGAACGCGATGAGACTTCCGCCGCGCTTTTTGCGAACAATCGAACTTGTTGCTCGCTGAGTGGCTACTAATAATCCTGGTCGCGACGTCAGAGATTGGAACCATAAGAGGACGCCACCGAAACATCTCGTCGCCAGCAGACCACTTTACTGAAAAAGGGCGAGGGAGAAGTAGAAAGGGCTGCCGCGCGCCTTCCCCTAACTGGGTTGGGGCAAACGGGAGAAATACCCCGATGGCGGTCACGACAATGTATTTCATCGGACAACGCCACTTTCGCCGCCAATGGCAGACGAAAACGGTCAGCTTCCGCCCTAACCAGGCGCGGCCGTAGAATCCGACGCACTGCAGGAGGCGCTGCGGTATTCAGAAAAACTCTGCCCATCAAATACTAATTAAAAAAAAAAAGACATTTATTTATGTTCTTCGCTTCCATCTTCAACACATGGGCTGCGAGTCGAATTCGCTATTGAAATTCGCAAGTTGCAATATAGACGTATTTGAAAAAAAAATTCAAAAGCATCAAGAAACATATGGTAAGCTCGTAGCAACCCGTGTTGTGCGGCCTGGCGTCAGCAACAGCAATTTTAGGCAGGGAAAAAGGTCGTTCTACACGAGCACTTGCCATCGCCTTATTTTTATTTATTTACTCGTAATCCTTTACACGGATAAGGTGAGCAGTATGACAAACATGTGTGAAGATTATTTTTTTTAATTGACTGCAGTCATGAAACTTTCCAGACGTTCTCTAATGGGATCGGGGACCGAGTGCGTTAGCGGACCGCTGCTCAGTATGTGGTGCGAAAGCTCGCGCTGCAGAACCCAAGAATCCTGGGTTCCATCCCCGCCCTTGCCCATTTCGATCTGGACGACCATTCCTGCCTACCGCGTGTGTCCGTTCTGCGTGATGCACCTTAGACTCGTACCCCAAGCCAGCAGTAGTACTGCAGTGGCTCCATTTCTCTTCAACAGCTGAGGCGCCAGACACCGATTGGGGCTGGCTAACTTCGCGCTGTCTAAACAAACGCGCAGCACAATTAATTACTTATGAAACAAAAAGAAAAAACAAAAGGTGAACACACACACACACATTAGTTTTTTTTTCCAGACGCTCTTTTGCAAGTTACAAGAAAGAGACGACGAAAGAAAACTTGATTTCGTAAAAGCATAACGAAAAAAGAAAAGAAATCGACGTTGGCCTTGATTCGTTAGTTGATGGAGAGAGGGATAGATGGCGCCACGGTTACGTATTGAACGTTGTTACCCGTGTACAAAGGCTACGCTATTACGGGAAAAAAAAGAAGCAAAGCAGCATTTCAAGGCTAACCGCTTGACAGGAAGGACCCGAGCTGTACCAGCTGGATAAGCGTTCCATGACGCTATAGCCGCTACTGGCGGCATG
>JAZHYW010005859.1:10000-16534 GCA_037355805.1 Ixodes ricinus
ACGACTTTTTCGTCGGCAACGCTGAAGTTCTGGACGATTAGCGTTTACGCGCTGGGCCGGCAAGGGCGTCTTGCTGCTTTGTCAGCAGCCTTATGAGTATGTACCTAATCATGTTTTTTGTTTCTACTTCGTGGGGATTTTAATTGTGTTTTAGACTGCCCGCGATGATCACGGCCCAGGTCGTACGCCGAAAACCAGATCGGCTGATCGAGATGCATCACTACATGACACCTGGGTCGAGTTTCACGACACCTTATAAGCTCCACGTGGTCGCGTGGCCCCTCGTCGAGCCGACTCGACCGCGTCTACGTTCTTCCCTGCCTCGTGGCGCGCCTTCTTCGTTGCGCCGTCCTTTCTTTCCCGGCGCCGCCGGCTATGTTTCGAACCACCGCCCGGTGTCCGTCGGATTTTTCGTGACGAGTTTTTTACGTTCACGCGGTAACACGCGGCGCCTTAATACCGCGCTCTTGCGAGACGAGATGGCCCTTCCAGCATGCGCCAGTCTATTCGCACGTCGCTCTCGGTGAACCCGATGTCTCCCGCTCGGTGGGAGATCGTCAAGTCGGACTGCCGGTTTTACGCGACGACCGCTGGAAGATGCTTCGGCGTCGGGTGCCGGAGGCCCTCAACGAAACGGCCAGCCGCATACGTACATCGCGCAGCGTGGCGGAACCCGCACGTGCCTGATGTCGGAGTACTTGGCCACTGGCGTCTTCTTTATGCGTCCCGTGGTGCTGCCGTGGCGACGAAGCTGCTTGGCACAACCCGTCGACGACCCGTTGCCTCCAGTGCCATATACGCTCCGGCACGGAAGGGCGGTCGTACATCTCAAATGTCCGTCTCGGAAACGGTAGCCTTTCGGACGACCCCGTGACATCTCACAGTCTTCGGTGATTTCTTTTCATCCTTTATCGCTTGGATCCTGCTGTGTGTACCGCTGAATTTTTCCGAGCAGGTTCGCCTATTCTGTGGTGAACTTCCGTCATGCCCTGAATTTTTTAGTTGCTCCTGGCGCGCCCCACCGCCCGCGTCCAGCTCTTTGACCTCCATCGTGCTATGAAAGCCGGGTCTGCTCCCGGGCCTGACGGTTTGCCCACTGGATTTTATATTGTATTTTGGATATCCTAGCAGACTCTTCTAGTCCTGCTCGTCAACCACTTCCTGAACACCGAGAGGTCCCTTCTTCCTTCCGGTGCGGTTGGGTGGTCCTTCTGCCCAAAGGTATATGTCCCCGTCTGACTCTGTGGCATGGCGTCTCATCACGCTCCTGAACGTAGATTATGGTCTACGTTCAGGAGATGCGAGACAGTAAGAGCTGCCAAGAGCTTTACATGTTCTTGGCACCTCTGATTGTCTCGCGTTTCCGACCAGTCCTGCTCCACATGGAGAGCCCCGTGCAAAGATGCTCTATGCTTGGAAGAAACAACTTTTTCTCTTTGTGTCTTGCTCGCGACCTTTTTGCCTACGCAAATTCTCACCAAGTTGTCAGGAGCCTTCGTCTCGCTTGACCAGATGAAACCTTTTGAGCGCGTCGAGCATTGCTTCTTGTTCGAAGTTTTGCGCGCCTTTGGTTTTCCTGAGGCATTCATTGCCTTGCTTCGATCCTTGTACAGCGACTTGACCAGCCGCCTCCTGATCATTGGGTGGCTCCTTGCACCGTTCCCCGTCACTCGGGGAGTACTGCAGGGCTGCCCTTTGTTCCCTGTGCCATATGTTTTGAGCCTCGACTCCCCGCTTCGACGTCTGACGTCATGCTCGGAGATTCACGGCTTTCCTATACCCGGCCGAGGCTGTTTTTGTCAGTGCCTACGCCGACGACGTTTGCTTGTTTGTCCGAGATTCTGGGAGCTTTGAAGCTGACATGAGGCCCTTCTCAGGGTATGGTACCCTCTCTGTGCGCGCTTAAACTGCTCCAAGAGCCAGGCTCTCTCATTCTATGGCGTTTTTCCCCCAACCTTGCCAGCAGACGTTCCGGGCGTCACCGAGCTCTGCGTCCTCGGCGGTGTCTTCGAGCTGCCGGGGTGTGGCGCCCCGTACGTGGGGAGACTGCGATCTCCGGTCTTGAGCGACAGGTCTCGGCTGCAGGAGCATTTACATTGCACCTTCGAGACTGAGCGGTACTTGGTTAAAGCAGTTTTTCTGCGGCCAACATTTACGCTGCTCACGTCGCCATTCTCCCCCCCCCCCCCCCCCCCCCCCACACACACACACACACTCACCCCTTTCCCGTTTCTTGTCCAGCGGGAAACCCCATGTACTCTCTCGCTTTGATACGGTGCAAGGGCACCGAACCTGTCACAAAGTCAGTGCCTCGTTTACCTCTTTTCTTTGATGGCAGTGGTAAGCCGTGCATTGACACCGTGTCCCGTCTGGAGCCTCATAGCACCATCTTGGGTGTGCTAGAGAACATAGAGCACCTTTCGCGTTCCTTCGTTCTTTATTTTTTTAGTCCGGAGCTGTTAGGCGCCCGTTTCCGGGTTGAGCGGGGTCGCCGTAACCACGGGCGTTGCATTATTTGATGTCACAGTCTTTCCACTAAATTTAGGAGGTTAAGTTTCCCGCTAAAGTTAGAGAAAAACTTTCCCGATAAATTGAGCGGAAAAATTTCCCCCGATAAACTTATGGAGTTAAATTTCCCCGCTAAAATTAGCGGGAAAATTGACGTCACGTGAAATCAGCGATTCGAATTTCCCCACTCATTGCTTAGCGGAAAAATAGCGCCACGACTTCGTGTCACGTCACCCATGAACAAATTGAGCTGGCGGAAGGGGGGTGCGGGTTATCGTTTCGAGCCCGTTCTCGTTTCTGCCCTTCTCCGCCTGGCCCTTCTCAGCTCGACCATTCTCAAAAAAGATCTTCTCGCTTCGACCCGTCGCATTTGGCTCTTTCCCGTTTCGTCTTTCGCATTCCAACTCCCTCATTTGGGCCCGTTCTCGTTTCGCCCTTCTCACCTGGCCCTTTTCAAAACCGCCATTCTCAAAAATATCTCGCTTTGACCCGTCGCACTTGACTCTTTCCATACCAAAATCGTTTTTTTGGGGGGTAATATTAATAAATACATTGATATATTTTGTGCGTGTGTGTGTGTGTGTGTGCCACGCTACAGGCATACTCTCTCTGCTAAGGATTTTAGCAGTGCGTCGAGATCGTCGTGAAAAGCTACTAGCTGACAATAAAACAGACCAACTATTTATCGCAGCCAGATCATATTCCGAAATGTCACGTTGTTTGGGGTCTCTCGACTTGGGACAATGCCACCACTTCTATAATGCAGTGGTTCTCAAATGGGGGTCTGCGAAGGCATTCTAGGGGTCCGCGAAGCCCTGTCTCATCAGTCAAGCACGGCAATATTAGTTGTCTTTCTTCACGTTGAGAAGAAACGTTCCAATTTTCGGGTGAGTACTCTCGTGTGGTATGTCAATGAGATAGTCTACTTCACACTAGCAATTAGTTATATTCCTTTATTAAATCATTATCATGATAGCCTATACCTTTCTATTCCCCTCACACCGAACGGGGTCCTCCATCATCTCCGCCTTTCTACAAGGGGTCCGCGAAACATCAATGGTTGAGAACCACTGCTATTATGTATGCTATTTCTGTTCAAACGAAGTTTCCAAATTAAATGTTCATCGCTTTTTTTTTTCTCGTTTGCTTAGAGGAACGGAAGCGAGGCGTCATTGTACGATTCTCAGTGCGTACCTCTACACATAACATACTGGGCGTATCAAGGAGCGGCCAGGCTCTTTAAATCGACCGCAAAATTCGGTTTCTTAACCTATCGCGTTCCGATTTTGTACAGCGTTGGCCACAAGTGCATTTTTTATAGAAAATTCGCAAGAGCAAGCTTACCTGAGGAAAAAGTAAAAAAAAAGAAAAGGCTTAGCTCCTATGGAAACGCAGCGAAGCCACCGGTCTTCAAACCATAGGGCGCCCTATGGTTTGAAGACCGGTGGCTTCGCTGCGTTTTCATAGGACCTAAGCCTTTTTCTTTTTTTACTTTTTCCTCAGGTAAGCTTGTTCTTTGCGAATTTTATATAAAAAATGCACCACCTGTGGCTAACGCTGTACAAAATCGGAACGCGATAGGTTAAGAAACCGAATTTTGCGGTCGATTTAAAGAGCCTGGCCGCTCCTCGATACACCCAGCATATCTGATGGTATGTTGGGGGCCCAAGCAAGGTAAGGCTCATCAACAAAGCCGCGAAGGCATAACAACGTTAGAAGCATGCCAAACTAGTGCCATTCGGTCGTGGCGCGAACGGGCGAAATGAGAATGGGTCCAGTTGCGAAAAATACAATTTGGATCTTATGAGAAGGTTCAAACAAGGCGGACCAAATGAGAATGGGACGAAATGCGCACGGTCAAAATGCGAATGGGACGTTTTCAGATAACGGACAAAATGAGAATGGGCCCAGTTGCGAAAAACACGATTCGGATCTTATGAGAAGGTTCAAACGAGAAGGACCAAATGAGAATGGGACGAAATGCGCAAGGTTCAAATGCGAATGGGACGTTTTGAGATACACCCGCGGAAGAGAGAGGAGGAGGAAAGACGGATGGAAGGAGGAGGACGGAGGGAAGAGGAGGAGGAGGGGAAGGAAAGAGGGAGAGGGAGGAGGGGAGAGTACGAAGAAGGAGGGGCACACCCTCCCCTGCGTACCCTTTCCTCCTCCCCCTCAAGATCTGCGCTCTAGTTTCGCATTACAACGATTTATACACCTTCCCGTCGTACGTTTTGTCCCACGCGCCCCGGAGGCAACCTCTATCCAAGTGCCGAGTCTACACCCCCATTCTACCAGGCTGCGGTGGGCCTCCGTGTTGAGCTGAAGCGCAGGTTACCAGACGCTTGCAGTGTGCGATGTACCACCCGCTTGCTTTCTTTAAGAAGTCTTTACGCAGCTGCGTAGCCGCCGAGGACCGAAGACGGGCGACCGCCTTTCCGTGGCTGTCGCTGGTGTCTCGCCGCCTGCCTGGGCCCGTGGAAGATTTTGAATGGCGTCGGGGGTGGGAGATACTGCCCACCAGAGAACATCTCCACCGATGGGGCACGGTCCCTGACCCCATTACCCTATAGCTGTGGGCAGGTCGAGACTATAGGCCAACGCGCTGTTTAACAACAAGTCCTCACGAGGTATGGGCCAACACGCAGTTTCCGCACGAGGTGTGGGCCCTGCGTGTGCGCAGGAACCAGATTCGCGTCAAGTGGAGCGTCTGCGCATGCGCCCTGCCAAACGCAGCGCCACCGCAGTGGTGTGACGTCAGCGCCACGTGTTGGTCTATCCATCTCATATCTTCGTTGCCTGCCCAGTAGCGCAGGCTCTCTGGCGGCTCATTAACCAAGGTTTCCGAACCCCCGGATACAGCACTTCGTCCACCGTGAACGGTGCCCTCAAGGAGGATTTGCGCTTCTTCTTCGCGCGGTTGGCCGATTCCTTCGAGTAGAATCGGTGTCTGGCGGTTGGCGAGCAACGTCGCACTAGAACCAAGTGGTCCCTGTTGTCCCGTCTCCGCGGTGCCTTGCTGCGCTGCCTTGATGCGGAACTTTTCTGGTTGGGGGAGCGGAAGTTCCTGCGGAGGTGGTGTTGTCTTTACGTGACCCTTGTGTATGGGAACATTTCGTTGTCTTTCGCGCCCCTCACCGAAGTGTGAGCAACGTGCGCGCCTGGGCAGGCCCACTACCCTAAGACAAATATATTTTCTTAATCGTCCTTTCGTAGCCGCTGCCTGACAGCTTGTCACGGTCTTTGAGACGCCAGTTTTGTTGATTTCTTAACACGAAATGTTCTAATTACCAACACATGCAAATTGATGTGCAAACTGTAAATACAATTTTAGAGCATCAAGGAGAACACTGGGAATATAAGTCTACGCGCCGCACGCGCTCGCCTTCCCTGTATAAAAGATAAGCAAATAACCAAACTAAGCCGTCGACGAAGGCGCGTGCTAGATGAGCTTTGTTTTAGGCTTTTGCCTCAGAACAATTACTGCAGACAAAATGCGAGCATATGGCGCCCGACTAGTGCCATATGCGTGCAAGCCGATCGCAGAGTAAGCGTGAACGCATAGCTTTGGTATGCTTGCAATTGCACCTGCTTGCCCGCTGCGAGCAGGGGCATGGCGGCCGCCATATGCCCTGCTTGCAATCGTCTATGCTCCGTTCACTCTTAAAAGAAATCTGACAACCCCCAAATATTTTTTTTGCCATGCAATTTTATATGGTGTTAGAAGACTACCCAATCAACATTTTACTAAGGTGTCACGCATATTTTTCACAAAATTTAAAAAAAAAAGCAACTGCTCGGAACTGAAACTGAAACTGAACTGGGGAGGAAGAGAGAATATAGAGGAGGAGAGTGTTGGGCGGAAGTCACGTGGCTGTGCAACTTCTTTTTTTCTTTTTCAATCAACATGTTTTTGGCTTTTAAGAAGCCACAAAAAATTGGTTTCATATTTCTTTTCTAATTTAATATTGAGTGTGTGCTTTCGATGATCCACGACTTTGATTATATTTGTTTGTTGAGCAATACGTA